>CAKNXH010048723.1:0-26724 GCA_932178445.1 Andricus quercusramuli
GTTGGGGAGCAAGATTGGGAGCACTGAGACGCCTTCAGATTGTTTCTACAAAAACAATGGTATTGGCTATTATTGTACTTACGTTGTTGGGTTGGCTGGAAGTCGAAAAAACGAACTTCTTTCATTTTCTATCGTGCTATGGTTGTAGCCACTCACACAACAGTAATGTGGCATTTTTATTAAAAACTGTTTACTATCACACTTGTTTGTGAACAAAACCTTTTTCACTGTCAGACACTGTCAGAGAAAACGCATTATAGAAAGTGAACTTCCCGTTGAAATACCCGAGCTTCTTCCCCGAGGCGGCAGAGTGCGCTAGTGTCCAGATCAGCGCGCGGATTTTAAATCTTAAAAACTCTAAATGTGTAAATTATTTGACAAAAATATATTTTATTGCATTGAGTATGCGTATAAGTTAGTTGAGCCTGAAATTGCAAAATTATTTGATTATATTTCTAGCCCTGGACAGTTTAAGGCGAGATAATTGAGCTAGATTTTAAAACTGAATTTATACTCGAATTTTAGATGTATTGTAATTACTCATATTAGTATATACACGAAGGGTAATCCTTTCGCTGAGGCGAATTTCGGAATTCAAAAAGTTAGTGATTTTATATAATTTCAGTGTACAATATTCAATTCTCGACCAATTCAATTTGAAATTTGTTCATTCAGAAAACGAATCATTATTCAATATTTAGGTATATTTGACTGTTAACTTGACACGAGTAAATTGATATCAAATATTATTGATATTCAATATTTAATGTATAAATAACAATTAAAAACTTATTATTATTTATAGAAAAAATTTGAATAATTTGAAGAGATAATTTGAAAGTTTTTAAAAGATTCAAAATGAATTTAAAACTTGAAATGATTTCATGTAATTTAAACGAAGCGTTTGAAAATTCTTTTTCAGAACTTCTAACTATATTTTAAAATGAATCGAATATTTCCTACAAGTTTTAGAAAATCCTGCTAAATTAAAAAAAAATCCTTGAAATCTTCCATATTCTTTTTTGGCAATTTTCGAAATATTTTTAAATATTCTCTTGAAATAATTTTTTAAAATGAAAAATACTTTTCAATTTTCCTAGGATTCCTAAGAAAATGTTTTTATTCTTTTGAAGCCCTTGACAATTTTTCAAAAGCTTCTAAATTTTTTCTTTGAATTCTGCAAAAATCTACATTTTTTTTGAATAAGGTTGTGATTATTTGCACAAAAATTTCGGTACGAATAGCCACATTTGGTCGGTACGCACACTTCGCTCAAATTTTTGGAAATCATTTCAAGTTTCAATTTTGAATCTTAAAAAAGCTTCTAAATATCTCTTAAAATTATTCCAATATTTTGTGCATATAATAAGTGTTCAATTGTTATTTATAAATCAAAATTTTAAGGAAATTTCTTGAAATTTGCAGGATCTTCTAAAAATTGTAGGAAAAAATCGATTCATTTTAGAAGATATTCAGAAGTTCTGAAAAAATTTCAAAAATAATTTTAAATTTGGAAAAATTTAACACAACTTCTAGATTTTTCAAGATTTTGAAAAGAAATATAGAAGCTTTTCAAGGATGCTTAAACCATTTGAAATGAAAATAATTTAATCTCTAATTTGAGAAGTGTTTAGTTACAAAAAAATAATTTGTCAATTTTTTAATGTTTCTCTCTTAAAATTGCTTAAACTAATATAATTTTAAAAATTTTAAAGTTCTATCTATTTTTTTATTGAAATTTAATCTTTTTTAGTTGAAAATTCCACTTTTGTTTCGGAAGTTTTTGTATTTTCTTGAAAATTCTCTTTGTTTGCAGAAAATTAATCTACTTGTTTGAAGATTCATCATTTTAGATCAAAATTAATTTTTTTTTTGGAATTAAACTTTTTTTTGTACATTTTTTTCTTGATTTCTTTTTTTTGTAGAAAATGAATTTTGCTACTTAAAGATTCATTAGTTCAGTTAAAAATTCATTTCTTGTTGAAAATCGAAATATTTTGTTGAAACTTCTTTTTTTTATGTTAAAAATTATTCTTTTTAAGTTGAAAATTCCACTTTTTGGTTGAAAATTCTTGTTCGTAATGGAAAATTATTTTTTTTTCTGCAGTAAATTAATCTTCTTGGTAGAAGATTCATAATTTTAGTTGTAAATGTATTTTTTGTTGTAAAAACTATTCTTTTAGAAACGCTTGCTTTCGAATGAAATTTAATTTTTTTTTTTAGTTGAGAATTACTTTTTTTCTTATTTATTTTTATTTTTTTACTGAAAATTAATCTTTGTTTTTTTTTTTAATTTCACCCTTTGCTTAGAAAAACTTTCATTTCGTTCAAAATTAATTCTTTTTTTGAAAATGTAACTATTTGGTTGGATATACTTCAAATCTTCAACGAACTACTTTAATCTATTTTCCACAAGAAAAAAAAAACAATTCTTAACAAAATACAATTATTTTCAACGAAAAAAGATTATTAAAAAAAGGAATGATGAATTTTGAACTAAAATGGTGCATCTGAAACCAGAAAAAATTAATTTCGAACAAAGTGGTTTTACTTTTAACCAATCAGTTCAATTTTCAACCAAAAAATATAAATTCTCAACGAAATTAATTTTTAACGAAGTAGTTCAAATTTCAACCAAGCAATTGAATTTCCAAACTAAAAGTAGAAAATTTTAGTCAAAAATTGTCAACAAAAAATGATGACAGAATGTAGGTACATGTATGGCATTGTGCGACTCGTATTCACATTGCTGCGTTGCGCGCGTGCGCAGACTCTTAATGGTATGTTCGACGCATCGACGCCGCTTGTCTCTCTCCTTGTTGGTCGCTCGTGCTGAGCAGTGGTTTTATTCGTTCTCTCCGACGTTACAATAAAGATTCACTTTTCATACTACACCTGTCTTGGCTCTGCCCTTTCTTTATAACCTAACAGGTTATGGGCCAAGCCCGTTTCCATCTGCGCGAGTGGTGTGAAAGTTCGACGACGATTCTTGACGTGTGCCGTGTTGTGTCTTTGTGCCTTCGACGAAATCAGGTGTTTTCTCACGCGCCTTTGTTCCTGCGGCTCGTCTCTTATCAACAGTGAGGAGGGCCATGGATGAGGACGTGAGTATGATCGATGCTTCAGGAAGTAAGGCAGGCGGAGCAGGCACAGCCTCAAATAACACAGGCCAAACTATACTTGACGAAATCAGGGTTGAGTTATGGAGGAAGTATCAACTTGCTAACATCCATCCTGCGGAGGCAATCTACCTCGCTGAAAGACCAAACAATAAGGGTTTTTGCCTGGTCTTCTCAAACCAAGCTCAAGACGTTATCAGTGTCGGTAAGTTTAAAAGGTTCTTTGAAGTTTTTGACGAACATGCGCATGCGTATTGGTGACGGAGTCGGCACGGAGTGACGTACATACTGTTTTTGAGTTGTGGGTCTGTGCCGATTCACTGCTAATGACGATGTGTGATTCCTGGCCCGTCTCACAGTGGACGTGACGAGTGCAGCATTGGACTTGCACTGACGTGACGTGTGCAACATTAAACTTGCACAGACGAAAGCGACAATACATTTGTCTGCTTTGACGCTTGCGTGACATTGTGATGTCAGCGGAAGACTTGGGGCTGATCACCTCATAGTCTGACGGGTGTCGCATCAGCGCACTGGACACATAGCAGTTGAATGGCTTTATCCTCATTCAAGCAGACTGCAGTTATGCTGTCGTGTTACGGTTTCAGAGTGCGGCTCTTGAGCGCTCCGGCCCTCAGAGTTTGGGCTGAAATGATCAGTAGCACTGACGTAGCTGCTGTTGGTGCAAATTTGCCACTAACAAGGTTGCTTTGATCAACCAAGTGGTTGTCGACATCGCTAATTTCTTTGAATTTTCACCAGATGCTGATGTGTTGAGTGACGCACAAGTGGGATGGATTCTTGGACGCCTTGAGAGAACAACGGCAAGATGCATCCAGTTGAGGGCTAAGACGATACAGCAACCCCCAAAGATGTCGGTAGCAGACCTTCTGAAGCGAATAATTGCTGAGGTACGTCAGACGAAAGCCGAGAATATGGCTCAATTTGAAAGCTTGAGCAACAAAATTGGCGACCTCGGGTCGAAAATAGAGGCAGTTAGGGACAAGATTGTCGCGGCTCTGACGTCAGGCGCTACTACAAGTCAAGGTGCGCCAAATAAACCGCACATTACGATGAGAGTAGAGACCCTCTCGGCTCCCATCAACTCGGAGAGTGCAAAGGCTGGTGCTCGAGCCAACTTTAGTAACGAGGTGGAAGAGGGTGACATTGTTGACACCGACACACTGGACAATATGGAGTTGGCAAATGTGGACATTGATCTATTCGCAAACGGAAGTGGACGCCCTCATTGGCCCAGTCACAACGATCCAGCTAGCGGCTTGACGACTTCGACTCCCCTTCACCAGGTAAACAAATCTGATCTAATAAATAGCAGTGAAAGTCGACAGCGTGTACGCATTCACGATAATATAAGTGAGGTGCAAGATCAATCTTTTGCTATAGCACATCAAGTTAGAAATATACTTCTTAAGAATAAATCAATCAATGGTTTCTCAACCTCCCATGACGGTAGTCGCTTAAATGTCGAATTTTCACATAATGACAGTAATCTAAATCGACGTTATGTTCTCGATAAAAACACTCGCTTTGAGACGTTTCAAAACTTGTTACTCACTGAATTAAAATCTAGAAGGTTGAACTATGTTTTAGTAGATGAAGAAAGGAATAAAGTTGACTTGGAAAAACTTAAATCAGACGAAAACAGAGTTAAAGACGTAATCTTGAATAGACTGAGTGCTGAATATAATGAGAAATTTGCACATCTGACATGTCCTCGTGAAATATTAAATGAAATTAAAAGAGTAAAACAAGATGAAACCGGTATGAATGAGAACACTGCCTTCAGAAAATTGGTTGCCTTGAGGTTTGATAAAAATAAAGAAACAGCTTTTAGTTTTGTTGAAAAATTTGAATTAGCCGTAAGACGATATGGCATAAACTCGGCAAGTGGTAGTTGTCCTGAAAACTTAAAAAGAAATCTTTTTTACGCGGCAGTAGAAAAAGCGGTGCCAGAAGTTGTATCCACAGATTGTATAGAAGAAAATACAAAAGGTATTAAAGCAAGCTATGACTTGTTGAAGCGTGTCGTTTTAAAGGCAGGACCAAGCTCAATCCAGACTCAACAATCTGCGAAGGCCATGTTGGCGCAAGACAGGTGCAAAAGGCCGTATTCTGGCCTGCCAAAGATGCGTGGAAATCAATGTGCCATCTGTGGACGTGACGGACATTGGAGAGACCAATGTCAGTCAACCTCCCTTCAAGAGACAAAGGTTCTCACCTCAGAACTCTCGCGGTTCTTCCTCTAGAGGCAGAGGTGGCCGCGAACGTGAACGTGGAGGCTTCCTTAGAACCCCGGGAACACAAAGGCAAACCCACACAGCTGAGAAAAGGCGAACATTTAAAAAATTTTATCTGGTAGAAGAAGGATCTGACGCTTCGGAATACGATTCGGACACAGAAACCGACAAAAATAAAGATAATAATTTTGCACTTGACTCGGGTGCTACTGACCATATTGCGAACTCATGACTAGTTTTTAAATCGCTGGATTCAAAGAAACGGGGACACATAGGTTGCGCGAACAAAAATAGCAAAGCGAATTTGAAGTATGAAGGTAGAGGCACGGTAGAATTAAAATCTGATAATGGAAAAACGTTTGAACTGAAAAATGTTATTTATGCAAAAGATTTGTCGAAAAATCTGCTGTCGCTGCGAAGGCTGGCTGATGAAGGCATGAAAATCTATCTTGATAGCAAACAAGCGAACATTTATGAACAAAACTCTCGAAAACCTATATTGACAGGTGTATACAAAAGGCCCTTCTGGCAAATTGACGTTGATTGCGAAACCAATGAATCGGTGAAGTGTAATTTAAGTAATAAACCCGTACTTGCGAATTTAGCGACCAGAAGTGGAAAAATTACACAGTCAAAAATCAATATGAACGATAAGACGAAAGGAAAAGTCCAAATGGATACAACAGCGATTACAGAAGATAACACTGAAATGACCAGCGAAAAAATAATAAATGAACAGTCAGAACTCGAAAAACTTGTAGGAAACGGTATTATAAATGAAGGGAAGCTAAATAAGCTAAACACCATTTTACTGTGGCACCTACGTTTCGGTCATATATCCGCCACTTATTTAAACAAAATCAAGATGCTATATCCTGAAATTAAAGATTTCAATAAAGACGACTTTGACGAAGGTCTGAGAGAATGCGAAGTATGCATTATGGCAAAAATGAAAAAGCTGCCTTTCCGAAATGTAAGAGAAAGGGCTGAAGCTCCATTGTTACGAATACACGCTGACGTAATGGGCAAAATCAAACCGTTGACGTTTCCGGGAGCATGTATGTACATCGTAGTTTTCATTGACAGTTACTCGAGGTATGCCGGTGCTTATGCGTTGAAACATAAATCGGAAGTTCCCGAAAAGCTACGCGAATTCATTATTACGACGAGAAACATTATTGGCAAGGACGTCAAATTAGGGTATTTATCGACTGACAAAGGTACAGAGTTCACTGGCAAAAGAACGGTTGACGTATTAAAGGAATTCAATGCCGAGTTGATAACTAACTGTCCTGACACTCCTGCGCACAACGGAGTGGCCGAAAGAATTAATCAGACGCTGCAAAGAAAAATAAAGGCACTTCTGCTAGACTCAGGACTACCTGGTAGTATGTGGCATGTAGCACTAGAAGTCGCGGTTTATCTCTATAATTTGAGCCCTCACAAAACTCTAGAAATGAAAGCTCCCATTAAGTTGTTGTCTCCGAAATACAAATTTGATATTAATCAGCTAAAACGTTTTGGCTGTATAGCGTACGCATTAAAGAGCCCCGAATCAAAATTCGACGCTGCCGCGACGAAAAACGTATTAGTAGGCTATACAAGAGACGGTTACAAACTTTATAACCCTACAACAAAAAAGACAATTGAAACAAGAGATGTTAAATTCGTTGAAAGAGTAGTGTACAAAGATGTTTTCTTTGCCGAAAATGTTCTCGACATTGACTTTGACGCGGAAGTTGTAGAATCTGAACTTGAAAATGAGGGAGAGACGGATACTCTGGCGAAAAGAAAACGCGGTAGGCCGCCGAAAGTCAAACCAAGTATCGAAATTCTCTACGCACTCTGCAACTCAAGTGAAACATCGAAAATCGACATCATGTGCGATGAGGAAATGTATGTATTAATGGCTAAGATTTTGGGTGATCCGACCTCTTACCGCGAGGCAATGACGAAACCCGATCGTAAGGAATGGGAAAACGCCGTAAATATTGAGCTAGACGCTTTAAAACAAAATGAAGTCTATATAGTAGTTGACAGGCCGCAAAGGGACGCCAAGGGTAATAAGCCAAACATATTAAGCTCACGTTGGGTTTTGAAAACAAAAGTAGACCCAGAAGGCAATGACCTCAAAAAGGCGAGAATAGTCGTAAGAGGGTTTCAGGACAAAAATCATTATGAACTGAGGGAGACGTACGCACCTGTTACGAGACTACCACTTATAAGAACAGTGCTGGCTTATGCAAATAGACATAACTTGATTATGCATCAGTTGGACGTTAAAACAGAGTTTCTTAATAGTCCCGTTAAAGAGGAAATTTACATGGAAATCCCAGAAGGAATGCACTGTAGTAACGATGATAAGGAAACGAAGGTGCTGCGACTTTTGAAATCATTGTACGGCTTGAAAACTAGCCCCAAAAGCTGGTACGAAACTTTCGCGCACACAATGAAAGAACTGGGTTTCGTGACGAACGATAATGATCCATGCCTTTTTGTAATGGTTGTGAATGAAGCATTAATATTGGCTGTTTTATATGTCGACGATATTATTTTAGCCGGTAACGATAAATCCTTACTTGATGATATAAAAACAAAATTGCAGAGACGATACAAAATGAAAGACCTTGGTGACCCTGATGAATACTTAGGTATTAAGTTGATACGTGATGAAGAGAAACGTGTGCTCAAGCTGAATCAAACCAAATTCATCGTAAAAATGTTAAAGCGCTTTGGCTATGAAGATGCTAAGCCTCAAAGAACTCCGATGTGCACTAATCAAGTGCAAAATAGAGAAAGACGAGAAAGAGAAGAAGAAAAAGTAAGTGATAAAGCTATAAACCCCACGCGATACCGCGAAGCAGTAGGTTCGTTGCTTTACTTAGCAAATGCTACTAGGCCTGATATCACTTACGCGGTAAATATATTGAGCCGACATCAGGCTAATCCGACGGCAAACGATTGGAAAGCAGTTGAGCGAGTTTTTAGATATTTGATTGCGACAAAAAATCATTCACTGACGTATCGAGGCAATGGTGTTTTGCTTGACGCATATTCTGATGCGAGTTGGGCAGATAGCAAAGATTCACTCACGACCTGCGGCTATGTTATTAGGATGTACGGAGACCCCGTGGCCTGGCGTACTAAAAAACAGAAAAGTGTAGCCGTGTCGACGTGTGAAGCAGAGTATGTCGCGATGAGTGAGACGTGCTTAGAGCTGACAGCATTGAGAGACTCCATAGAAAGAATCACAGGAAATACTGTTGATAAAGTGACGTTATTTTGTGATAATAATGCTGCTAGGTCTAGCACCGAAGTACAGGGAGGCGTCAGATTGAGGCATTTAAGGACGATAAGAGAAAACTATGTGAAACAATGCGTAAGAGAGGGAATGATAAAAATAGAATGGATTGGATCAAAGGATCAAATGGCGGATATATTTACCAAGCCTCTATCCTTTAGTGTACATGAAAAATTGACGAATTTGATTTTGAACACTAGTGTAAATTGAATTAAAGGTGCTGTCTATTATACAGAACATTAAGAACATGTTTAGCTCGAGATTCATACTAATTGTCTACGTAATTAGTTAAGTTGTTCAAAGATTGTCAAATTCCTTGTATACCTTGTATATTTCATATTTTTAAGCTCGTACATTGCTGCGTTGCGCGCGTGCGCAGACTCTTAATGGTATGTTCGACGCATCGACGCCGCTTGTCTCTCTCCTTGTTGGTCGCTCGTGCTGAGCAGCGGTTTTGTTCGTTCTCTCCGACGTTACAATAAAGATTCACTTTTCATACTACACCTGTCTTGGCTCTGCCCTTTCTTTATAACCTAACAAATGAATTTTCAAACAAAATGATGAATCTTGATCCTAAAGATTAATTTTCTTAAAAAAAAAGGATTTTTGACAGAATGCAAGAATTTTCAACAAAAATGTTAAATTTTCAGCTAATCAGATGAATTTTTGAATATGATGGATCTTCAGTAAAAAAAAATAACTTTTTTACAAAGCAGATTAAAAAGTAAATTTTCACCCAAGATGATTAATTTCCTGCATGGCAAAAGAAAAATTTACTACAGTTTCAATCTTGATAAAAAAATATTAAATTTCTGCCAAAAAAAAAAAATGAATTTTCAAACCAATAAGAAAAATTTGGCACAAAATTGTTGAATTTTTAACAAAAAAAAATTTTTCTGCCAAGAAAGGACGAAAGTTTTAGGGAAATTTTAATTTGTAGAAAAAAATAATTTTCAATAAAAAAAGAAAATTTCTAATAACAATTTATTTTGCAAGTTACTTTGCTAATCGACGCAAAGGTTATATAAATAACTTTTTCCTAGGCTTCCCGGAAAAATTCAAAATGATTCTTGAAAATTCAAGGAATGGAGAAAAAGTATTTACAAAATTCTTGCGAATTTTTATTTTATTTTTCTGCAGGATTTGAAAAAACTTAGGGAAAAATTTTATCCAGTTAAGAAGATAATTAGAACTGTTGGAAAATTGGAAAACATTTTAAAAATTTTGATAAATTTCTGAAAATCTTTTAAAGTCTTGAAATGTTTTTTATCTGTTCTAAAAAATTTTAAAATTAGTGATCATCTTTTAAACTGACGCAAATTATTCCTAAAAAAATTCACGAAAAAAAAATTTGCAAAAAAAAGTATTTAAAAATTTCTTAGAAATTAAATAAATTAAAACCATTTAATTTTTGTCGCAAAAAGATCAATTTTTGAATAAATACATGAGTTTTCAACAAAAGTTGAATTTTCAACGAAAGTAGAATTTTCAACAAAATTTAAATTTTTTAACGTTTGAATTTTCAACAAAATGTGAATTTTTAACAAAATGTGAATTTCTAACAAAATGTGAATTTTTAACAAAATTTGAATTTTCAGACTAAATTTTAATTTTAAACAAAATTTTAATTATAAACAAAATTTTAATTTTAAACAAAATTTTAATTTTAAACAGAATTTTAATGTTCAATAAAATTTGCAATTTCAAAAAAATGAGAATTTTCGACAAAAGTTTAATTTTCAACAAATCAAAAAATTTGAATGTAACAAAAAAATTGAATTTCCAACAAAATTTGCATTTTCAGCCAAATTGGAATTTTCAACAAAGTTTCAGTTTTCAACCAAAAATAAGAATTTTGAACGAAATTTGAATTTTCAACAAAATTTGAATTTTTTAGAAAATCTGAATTTCCAGCTAAATTTGAATTTTCAACCAAATTCGATTTTTCAACAAAATTTCAATTTTCAACCCAAAAAGATGAATTTTCAACAAAAAAAAATTAATTTTAGCCTTTGAATATTCAGAAAAAAAAAGAATTTTCCTCAAAATTAGCATGTTCAACAAAATTTGAATTTTTGACGAAATTTGAATGTTCAATAAAATGAAAACTTTTAACAACATTTTAATTTTCAAACCAAATTTTAATTTGCAACAAATCAACGAAATTTTAATTTTCGACCCAAAAAGATGAATTTTTAGCCTTCCAATTTAAAAAAAAAAGGAATTTTCAACAAAATTTGAATTTCCAACCAAAAAGATTAATTTTGAACAAATTGTGAATTTTCAACCAAAAAAATTAATTTTGAACAAATTGTGAATTTTCAACAAAATTTGAATTTTTGACGAAATTGGAATGTTCAATAAAATGAGATTATTCAACAAAATTTCAATTTTCTAACAAAATTTTAATTTTCAACAAATCAACGAAATTTCTAACAAAATATGCATTTTCATTCAGATATGCTTTTTCAACCAAGCTTCAATTTGAAACAAAAATGAAGAATTTTGAACAAAATTTCAATTTTCAAGAAAATTTGAATTCTTAAAAAAATTTGAATTTTCAAGAAAATTTTAATTTTTACAAAAATTTGAATTTTTAAGAAAATCTGAATTTCCAGCTAAATTGCAATTTTCAACAGAATGAGAATTTACAACAAAATGTGAATTTTCAAGAAAATTTTAATTTTCAGCGAAATTTTAATATTCAATAAAATTCGAACTTTCAACAAAATTTTAATTTTCAAGGAATCAGCCAAATTCGAATTTTCAAACAAATTTGAATTCGCAAAAAAATTCGAACTTTCTACAAAAATTGAATTTTCAGTCAAATTTGAATTATCAACCAAGTTTGAATTTGCAACCAATCATAAGAATTTTGAACAAAGTTTGAATATTCAAGGAAAGTTGAGTTTTTAAGAAAATTGGAATTCTTAAGAAAATCTGAATCTGCAGATAAATTTGAATTTCAAGAAAATTTTTTTATTCTCTTGAAATCTTTTAGAATTCTTGAAAAAAAATTTTATTCTCTTTCAAATTCTTCAAAAATCTGAATTTTTTTTTTAATTCATTGAAACATTTTTAATTTAAGAATTATTTTTGTATTTCTCAAAAAATCTTCTACATTCTTTTTCTAAAACGCTTCGAAATCTTCAAAAATCTATATTTTGTTAAAAAAAATGTAGAATTATTTCGAGTTTTGAATTATTTCTCTCATTATTATATTATTTTGAAATAATGCATAAAAATAGAATAATATGTAATATAAATATATGATATGCTTCCTTCAATAAATAATAAAAAAGAACTAGAAAAGTTTAATAAAAGATTACGATTGTGTGACAATTCCAACTTTTTTGATACATTAAGAAGGAATAATATTATAAGTTTTGTAAATATACGTCACCTCCACCATCATAGCACATTTACAAGCGTTTGCTTAAAAATGAAAAAAAAAAATTATTTACACACTTAATCTAGTTTACCTCACTTCATTCAAGCCTATTGTCAATAGCTCATTTTATTTCCTGAAAGATTCTTGAAAATTCTGTTTGTAACGTTTTTATTTAAGATTAAATTTATAAATTTTGTGAAAATTTTTGGAATTCTATGAGATTTTTGAAAATTTTTGGAAATTTATCTAATTTGTGGAAATTATTCGGAAATGAATGAAATTCGTAGAAATGTATGTTTGTGAAAGTTTTTGGAAACTTTTCGATAATGTATGGAATTTTTGGAATGTTTAGGAAATGTACAGATATTTTTAGGAAAGTTTCAACCGAAAATGAATTTTCTCAAAGAAGATTAATTTTCTTAACAAAATACGAATTTTCAACAAATCCATTGAATTTCCGACCTATCAAAAGAAATTTCTACACAAATATTCAAATTTTCAATCTTAATATGAATTTCTACCGAGAAGATTACTTTTATATCAAAAGCGAAGAATTTTCAAAAATATCGTTAAATTTTTAATCCGGAAGAATTATTTTTAACTGAGGAAATAAATTTTGAACAAAGAGGGTTATTTCTCAACCAAGAAAGATGACTTTTCAACCAAGTAGATTACTTTTCAATCAACACAATGGATTTTCACTCAGAAAATTAATTTTTTTCCCAAAAAAGACGAATTTTCAACAAGAACGTTTAATTTTCGTCATAGAAAGATGAATTTTCAACTAAACGCATGAGTTTTCAGCAAAAGATACATTTTCAACAAAAATAGGATTTTCAAAAAATGTGAATTTTCAACCAAATTTAAATTTTCAACACGATGTAAATTTTTAAAAAGTTTTGAATTTTCAACAAAATTTTAATTTTAAACGAAATTTGAATGTTCAATAAAATTTGCATTTTCAACAAAATGAGAATTTTCAACAAAGCTTTAATTGTCAACAAAATTTCAATTTTCTACAAATCAACAAAATTTTAATTTCAAAGAAATTTGAATTTACAAAAAAATTTGAATTTCCAACAAAATTTGCATTTTCAGCCGAATTGGAATTTTCAACCAAGTTTCAATTTCCAACCAAAAATAAGAATTTTGAACGAAATTTAAATTTTCCACAAAAATTGAATTTTTAAGAAAATTTCCAGCTAATTTCCAATTTTCAAACAAATTAGAATTTTCAAAAAAATTTGAATATTCAACAAAATATGAATTTTTAACAAGATTTTTATCTTAAGCGAAATTTGAATGTTCAATAAAATTTGCATTTTCAACAAGAAGAGAATTTTCAACAAAACTTTAATTGTCAACAAAATTTTAATTTTCAACAAATCAACAAAATTTGAATTTCGAAGAAATTTGAATTCACGAAAAAATTTGAATTTCCAACAAAATTTGCATTTTCAGCCAAATTCTAATTGGAACCATGTTTCAATTTGCAACCAAAAATAAGAATTTTGAACGAAATTTGAATTTTCTGCAAAATTTGAATTTTTAAGAGAATCTGAATTTCCAGCTAGATTTGAATTTTCAAACAAATTAGAATTTTCAACAAAACTTGAATTTTCTACCCAAAAAGATGAATTTTCAAAAAGATTTGAATTTTAGCCTTTGAATTTGAAAAAAATGAATTTTCAACAAAATTAGCACGTTCAACAAAATTTGAATTTTTAATGAAATGAGAATTTTCAGCAAAATTTTCATTTTCAAACAAAATTTTAATTTTCAACAAATCAACGAAATTTGGATTTTCAAAAAAATTTAAACTTACAAAAAAATTAGAATTTTGAACAAAATTTGCATTTTCATCCAGATTTGAATTTTTAAAACCAAGCTGCAATTTGCAACAAAAACCAAGAATTTTTAAGAAACTTTGAATTTTTAGGAAAATTAAAATTTTTAGGAACATTCGAATTTTTAAGAAAATCTGAATTTCCCCCTAGATTTTAATTTTCAAACAAATTAGAATTTTCAACAAAATTTTAATTTTCAGCCCAAAAAGATGAATTTTCAACAAAATTTGAATTTTAGCCTTTGAATTAAAAAAAAATGAATTTTCAACAAAATTTGAATTTTTAACGAAATTTGAACATTCAATAAAATGAGAATTTTCAACAAAATTTTAATTTTCGAACAACATTTCAATTTTCAACAAATCAACGAAATTTAAATTCTGAGCAAAATTTGAATTTGTAAGAAAATCTGAATTTCCAGCTAAATTTGAATTTTCAAACTAATTAGAATTTTCAACAAAATTTGCATTTTTAACCCAAATAGATGAATTTTCAAATAAATTTGAATTTCAGCCTTTTAATTGAAAAAAATGAATTTTCAACAAAATTTGAATTCTTAACGAAATTTGAATGTTCAATAAAATGAGAATTTTCAACAAAATTTCAATTTTCAAACAAAATATTAATTTTCAACAAAAAAACGAAATTTTTATTCTCAACAAAATTTGAATTTTTAATAAAATCTGAATTTCCAGCTAAATTTGGATTTTCAAATACATTAGAATATTTAAAAAATTTGAATTTGAAAGAAAAATTGAATTTCGAAGGAAATTTTAATTTTTAAGAAAATCTGAATTTGCAGCTAAATTTAAGTTTTCAGCCGAATGAAAATTTACAACAAAATGCGAATTTTTAACAAAATTGGAATTTTTAGCGAAATTTTAGTGTGCAATAAAATTCGAATTTTCAACAAAATTTTAATTTTCAATAAATCAGCTAAATTTGAATTTTCGAAAAAATTTGAATTGACAAAAAAATTCGAATTTTCTACAAAATTTGAATTTTCAACCAAAAATGATTGTTCAACCAGGTTTGAATTTACAACCAAACATAAGAATTTTGATCAAATTTGAAATTTTCAAGGCAAGTTGAATTTTCAACCAAAAATATTAATTTTGAATAATACCGAGTAACTTCAACCCAGGAAGATGACTTTTACCCATAAAAGGTAAATTTACAATCCAGAATTTTTAGCAAAAAAATTCAATTTGCAACAAAAAATATCAATTTTCAACCAAATTGTCAAATTTTTATATTATCAAGGATACATTCTGAACCAAAAATGAAGTAGTTGAATTTTCAGATAAAAACAGTCAAATTTTCAAAGTAAAAAGGCAAAAGTTCCTTTTATCATGAGCAGAAGTGAAGGAACTGAGAAAATACCAAGTCGCAATGTTCGTCAGGTGGGAGGTCTCTAAGTGAAATAATGACAAGGCGAAAGTTAACGATGATGACCATCGAAATTAGTCGTGTGTCATTCTCCACAATGGGAAGGAGGTTTCTCGTTTTTCAAGGAATCTGTATTATCATCAGAAAATAACAGAAATTTTTAACGTCTTTTCAGACTAGAGACAAATATGAATTAAACATTATTTTAATTAATTTTTTCGAAAAAAAGATCATCTTTCAAAAAAATGCGTGTATTTTCTGAAAAAAGGTTTTTCTTTCGGTCTCTCTAGTAGCTTAGTGGGAAAGCACCCGACCAGCAATTGGAAGTTCTCAGGTTCGATTCCCAGCGGAGCAACAAGAGATCTGCTTTCAGGAAAAAATCAATTAAAATAATTTCTAATTAATATTTTCATCTTTTCTGAAAAAACGTTGCGAACAAAATATTTGCGTGTATTTTCTGAAAAAAGTTTCTTCTCTCGATCTCTCTAGTAGCTTAATGGTAGAGCAAACGACCAACAATTGGATGTTCTGTGGTTCAATTCCCAGCAGAATTCCCAGCGAAAGTGGATTACTTTTTCTGAACTAGACTCAAGGGAATATTCAGCCAAGAAAGATTTTTTTCCAACAAAATTGTTGAATTTTCAGAAAAGTGAATGCATTTTTCTAAGCAAATAGTTGAATTTTCAAACAAAGAGAATATTTCTTCACTGAAGGAGACGAATATTCAACAAAATAATTCAATTTTCAACCAAGAAGTTGAATTGGCAACTAAAAAATATGACTTTTTGACCAAATAGTTAGATTTTTAATTAAAAAAGATCAATTTTCCGAAATAAAATGAGGAACTTTAATTTTCAATTAAAAATTAATTTCCAAAATAATAAAGTTCAAAAAGATTTCTCTATACATTTTTAACAAAAAAGATGAAGTGAATGGAGGAGAAGTGAGTGGTGGGGAAGTGAGAGAAAATTAGGGAAGCAAGAGTAGGGAAAATGGGGATTGAGAAAGTATGGGAAATAAGGGAAAATAAAAAGAAGGAAAGTAGGGGAAGTGGAGGAGAAATAAAGGGAGGGGAGTATGGGAAGTGAGTGGTGAGAATGTGAGGAAAAGTAGGGAAAATTATGAGAAATGAGGTTGAGTAGGGGAGTGGACGTGAAGGCTGGAAAAGGAAATTAGGGGAAGTGAGGAATTAATGGGTGTTAGTGTGGAAATGAAGAGGAAATAAGGAGAAATAGGGGGAGGAGGAGAAGGAGAGGTAGGAGAAATCGCGGGTGGAAAATTAGGGGAAGTGAGGTTTGGGACAGTAGAAACTGAGGGTATGTAAGGGAAGTGGAAGTAGGTGAGGTGAAGGCAAATGAGGGACGAGAAGCATGAGAAGTGCGTGGATGAAAGACGAATGAAGTGAAAGTAAGCCAAGTGTGAGAAAAAGAGGGATGAAGAAGTAGGTGAAGTGAGAGAAGGAGAAGTGGGGGAGTGAGGATATGGTTAAAAGAGAAGGAGAGGAAGTAAATAGGAAAATGGGAGGTGAGGAAGTATGAGGAGCGAAGGGGAATGAGGCGAGGTGAAGTAGGGGTGGTACAGAGAAGTGAGGAGAGGAAATGTAGGGAAATTCATAAGAAATAGGGAAGCAAAAGTAGAAGATGTGAGGGGAAGTAATGGCGGGAAGTAGAGAAAGTTAAGTGAAATTTGTGCAGGGGAATTAAGGGAAATAAGGGGTGTGATAGTGAAGACAGTATGGAAATGTGAGGGGTGAGGAAGTAGGGGAAGTGAGGGTAAATGGGGGGGAGTATGGGGAGGGCGTGAATCAAAATTAGTAGAGGGAATTACAGCGAATTTAGGGGGAATCAGGGGAGAGGTAGTAGTAGAAATTAGGGAAAGTAAGAAAAATTATAAGAAATGAGGGTAAGCAGTAGAGGAAAAGTAGGGGAAGGTAAGTGTCAACCTGGAAATCAATTACAGGGGAAGTAAGGGAAAATTCGGACAAATTAGGAGAGGGAAAGTAGGTGAATAAAAGGAAATCGGACAAATTAGGGAAATTAGGGGAGGGGAAGTAGTGGAAGTAAGGAGTAGGAAAAAGAGGCAGTAATTTGATGTGAGGGAAGGAGAAGTATATGAAGTCAGGATGAAGGGGGGAGGAGAAGTATAAGAAGTTTCTGGAAGAAAAGGGTCAAGCGAGGGGAAATTAGGCCGAATTAAGGAAGGAAAGTTTCTGAAGTAAGAGAAATTAGGAAAATTGGGGTAAATGGGGATTGGGAAAGTATGAGAAATAAGGGAAAATAATAAGAAGGAAAGTAGGGGAAGTGAAGGAAAAATAAAGGGAGGGGAGCATGGGAAGTAAGTTGTGAGAATGTGAGGAAAAGTAGGAAAAATTATAAGAAATGAGTTCGAGTAGAGGAGCGGACGTGAAGGCTGGAAAAGGGAATCAGGGGAAGTGAGAAGTAATAATGAGTGTCAGTAGGTTAATGGAGAGGACATAAGGAGAAATAAGTGGAGGGAAAGTAGGAGAGGTAGGGGACATCGAGCGAAAAAATGAGGGGAAGTGAGGTTTGGGACAGTGGAACTGGTGAGGGTATGTAAGGGGAGTGGAAATAGGTGAGGTGAAGGTAAATGAGGGAGGAGAACCATGTAAAGTGCGTGGAGAAAATATGAATGAAGAGAAACTACAGAAAGCGTGAGAAAATGAGGCATGGAGAAGTAGGTGAAGTGAGCGAAGTAGAAGTGGTGAAGTGAGGATATGGTTGATGGAGAAGCGAGTGAAGTTAATGGGAAAATGAGAGGTGACGAATTATTGGGGGCAAGGAGAAATGAGGCCAGGGGAAGTAGGGGTGGTTCAGGAAAGTGAGGAGAGGAAATGTCGGGAAAGTCAAAAGAAATAGGGAAGCAAAAGTAGAAGATGTGAGGGGAAGTAATGGCGGGAAGTAGAGAAAGGTAAGTGAAATGAGGTAAGTGATAGTGAAGACAGTATGGAAATGTGAGGGGAGAGGAAGTATGGGAAGTGAGGGTAAATGGGGGAAGTACGGGAAGTGAGGGTAAATGGGGGGGAAGTATGGGAAGTGATTGTAAATAGGGGGAAGTATGGGAAGTGCGTGAATGAAAACGGATAGAGGGAATTACGACGAATTTAGAAAAAATCAGGGGAGGTTGACTAGTAGAAATTAGGGAAAGTAAGAAAAATTATTAGAAATGAGGGTGAGCAGTAGAGGAAAAGTAAGGAAAGGGAAGTGTCAGCCTGGAAATCAATTACAAGGGAAGTAAGGGGAAATTAGGACAAATTAGGAGAGGGAATGTAGGTGAATAAAAGGAAATCAGACAAATTAGGGAAATTAGGGGAGGGGAAGTAGTGGAAGTAAGGAGTAGAAAAAAGAGGCAGTAATTGGATGTGAGGGAAGAAGAAGTATATGAAGTCAGGATGGATGGGGGAGTAGAAGTATAAGAAGTGTCAGAAAGGAATGGCTCAAGCGAGGGGAAATTAGGCTGAATTAAGGAAGGAAAGTATCTGAAGTGAGAGAAATTAGGAAATTTAGAGTAAATCGGGATTGGGAAAGTATGGGAAATAGCGGAAAATAAAAAGAGGAGAAGTAGGAGAAGTAGTGAAAAAATAAAGGGAGGGGAGTATGGGAAGTGAGTTGTGAGAATGTGAGGAAAAGTAGGGAAAATTATGAGAAATCAGTTTGAGTAGGGGAGCGGACGTGAAGGCTGGAGAAGGGAATTAGGGGAAGTGAGAAGTAATAATGGGTGTAAGTAGGGTAATGGAGAGGAAATAAGGAGAAACAAGGGGAGGGAAAGTAGGAGAGGTAGGGGAAATCGGGGGGGGGGATTAAGGGAAGTGAGGTTTGGAACAGTAGAACTGGTGACGGTATGTAAGGGAAGTGGAAGTAGGTGAGGTGAAGGTAAATGAGAGAGGAGAAGCATGAAAAGTGCGTGGAGGGAAGATGAATGGAGGGAAAGTATGCGAAGTGTGAGAAAATGAGGCACGGATTAGGTGAATTGAGAGAAGGAGAAGTGGGGGAGTGAGCATATGGTTGAAGGAGAAGTAGAGGAAGTAAATGGGAAGATGAGAGGTGAGGAAGTATGAGGAGCGAAGAAAAATGAGGTGAGAGAAAGTAGGGGTAGTGCAGGGAAGTGAGGGGAGGGAATATAGGGAAAGTGATAAGAAATAGGGAAAGTAGAAGATGTGAGGGGAGGTAATGGTGAGAAGTGCAGAAAGTGAGGTGCAGTTTGTGTAGGGGAAGTAGAGCACGTGAGAGGTAAGAAAGTTGAGGCAGTGAGGCAATGTAAGGGGAGAAGAAGTAGGGGAATTGAGGGTAGATGGAAGAAGAAAAGTATGGGGAGTGCGTGAATGGGAATGATTAGAGGGAATTTAGGCGAATTGAGTGAAAATCAGGGGAGGGGAGGTGGTAGAAATGAGGAAGGGTGAGAAAAATTATTCGAAATGAGGGTGAGTAGTGGAGGAAAAGTAGAGGATTGGGGGTGTGAACCTGGAAATTAATTACAGGGAAGTAAGGGAAAATTAGGACGAATTAGGAGAGGGAAAGTAGGTGAATTAGGGGAAATCAGACTAATCAGGAAAATTAAGGAAGGGGGAATAGTTGAAGTGAGGGGTAAAAAAAGAGGCGGTAAGTCGATATGAGGCAAGGAAAAGTATATGAAGTCAGGAATAATGGGAGAGGAAGAGTATAAGAAGTGTCTGAAAGGAAAGAATCAAGCGAGGGAAAAGTAGGACAAATTAAGGGAGGAAAGTATCTGGAGTAAGGAAAATTAGGGAAATTAGGGTAATTAGGGGAGTGGTAGCAGGGGAAGTAAGGGGTGAAAAAGAAGAGGAGGTAAGTGAATGTGAGGGGAGGTGAAATAGACGAAGTGGATGGAGTAAGCGAATAGTAGGAGAATGAGGGAAGGGGGAGTAGAAGAAATTATGGATGGGGAAGTAGAGATAGTGAATGGAGGGTAAGAGAATCGAAGAGAAGGAAGGAGAAGTGAATGGTGGGAAAGTATGAAAAGTGAAGGAAACGAGTGGAAAAGTAGAAGAGGAAGTAAAAGGGAATGAAGGGAAAACGAGGGGACAAAAAGTAGCAGAGGTGAGAGGAAATGAGAAGTAGAAAAGTAGCAGGAGTAAGAAAAGTAGGAGGAAATGAGGAGAGAAGGATTTGGGAAAATGAGGGTGAATGCAAGGAGGGCAATCAGAGGAATTAGGGGGAAATAAGAAGTGAGGGTTCTGAAGAAGTGAGGGGCAATAAGAATGGTTAAAGTAGGGGTAGTGAGGAAAAGTAAAGAAGAAGAGGATGAAAGTAGTGAATGGTGGGAAAGTAAGGAAAATGCGCAGAGGAGGATAATTAAGGAATGGAAAACGGAAGTAATAGAAGTGAGAAGAAATAATGAGAAAGAGTTGAGAATGTGAGGGGGAATTGTGTGAAATTAAAGAAGAGGAAGTAGAGGGAGTGAGCGGTAAGAAAGTAGGGGCGGTGAGGGTTTATAGCGAAAAGAGATTTTAGGAAAGTAATGGTAAATGGGGGAGGGTAAGTGCATGGAAAAAAGGTGAGTGGAGGGAAAGTGAACAAAGGTTAGGAAAAAGTAGGGAGGGTAATAGAGGAAATAAGGGGAAGTGGGCAAAATTACCAGAAATGAGGATGAGTTGGGGAGAGTAAGTAGGGCAAGTAGGGGAAGAATTGAGCCTACAAAAGTCAAAACTCTTCATCACCAGGCAAATTATTGTTTAAATTATGGCTCTTGATGTAATTAGTGGTTTGGATCTTCTCCGCTCGGAACAGATAGTTATCAGACAATCGATGGTCTAGAATTATTTACTCGTTACCCGGTAACACGTTCGGGCATGATAGCGGAATTAATTTCAGAACCGAGTGGAAATAATAGAGGGGAAAAAATGAACAAAAATAGAAGAGTGAATTTCTAGTGTCTTTTATTTATTTATTTTTCATAAAAAAGATTTCGCCGCCACGGCCGCTGTGTCAGAAGCCAAAGGCCTGGGGCTAAAATTACCCTTCCTATTTTTTTCATGCTATTTCATATTTTCCACGCCCCTTTCTTTTTTTTACGCAATTTCGTATTTGCCTACGCCTTTTTCACATAATCTCACGCCTCTTCCTAATTTGTCACGCTATTCAATAATTTCCCATGCCACTCCCTTCCTTCCCACGCACTTTCATATTTTTCCATGCTATTTCATATTTTTCCATGACAATTTCTGTTTCTCTGTATTTTTTATTTTTTTTCAGGCTATTTAATATTTTTCCACGCCCCTTCCTATTTTCCCATGCTATTTCATATTTTCCACATCCCTTTCTTTCTCCTCAAGCTCTTTCATATTTCCGCACTCTTTTTTCATATAATCACACGTGCCTTCCTATTTGCCCACGCCATTTCATATTTTTCACGCCCGTTTTTTTCTCAAGCTTTTTAATATTTTCTCACGATATTCTAGATATTTTCATGACCCTTCCTGTTTATCTACGCATTTAATATATTTTTCCACGCTATTTAATATTTTCCGACGCTTTTTTTATACAATCCCATGCCCCTTTCTATTTGCTCATGCTATTTCACATTTTCCACACAGCTTCTTTTCTTCTTATGCTTTTTCACATTTTTCCAAGCTATTTCATACTTTCGCACGAGCCTTCCTATTTGCATACGCTTTTTATATATTATTCCAGACTATTTAATATGCCCCACGCCCTTTCTTTTCCCAATGCTATTTCAGATTTTCCTACATCCTTCCTATTTTCTCAGGCTATTTCATATTTCCCACGCCCCTTTCTTTCTTACGCTATTCCATATTTTTCCACGCCCTTCCCAAAGAATCCCATGCCTCTTCAATTTTTCACGCTATTCAATAATTTCCCACGCCTCGGCATCCTTTCTCACGCTCTCTCATATTTTCCCATTCTATATGATATTTTCCCCACGTCAATTTCTGTTTTTTTTTGGGCTTTTTATATACTTTTCCACACTATTTAATACTTGCAAACGCCCCTTCCTATTCTTCTATGCTATTCTATATTTCCCACACTATTAGCCCATGGTCTTTCATATTTTACCACGCTATTTTATATTTTTTCACAACCCTCCTTGTTTCCCCATGCTCTCAATACATTTTTTCACACTATTTAATATTTTCCCACGCCCTTTCTTTTTTTCCATGCTATTTCTTATTTTCCTACGGATCTTCCTATTCTCTCATGCTTTTTTCATATTTTCCTAGCCCCCTTCACATTTTCCCATGCTATTTCATATTTCCCATGAATCTTCCTTTTTTCTCACGCTTCTCCATATTTTTCCACCCTTTTTTCTTGTGATTTTTCCACCCTCTTTATTATTTTTCTACACCGCTTCTTTTTTTCATGCTATTTGAGATTTTCCAAGTACCGTCCTATTCTTTTGTGCTATTTCATATTGCTCACAGCCCTTTGTTTTTCTTACGCTATTTCATATTTTCCCATGCCTTTTTCATACAATCTCAAGCCCTTCTCTAATTCTTCACGCTTTTCAATAATTTCCCACGCCCTCCCTTCTTTCTCACACACTTTCTTCTTTCTCCACGCTAGTTGATATTGCCCCTCGACAATTTCTCTTTCCCTGTGCTTTTTATATATTTTTCCACACTGTTCAATATTTTCCCACGCCCCTTCTATTTTCCCATGCTATTTCATACTTTTCACACCCCTGCATTTTTTCCTTCTTTATATCATATTCCTCCACACCCCTTCTTATTCACCCACGCTATTTTATATTTTTCCACGTCCTATTTCTTTCCTCAAGCTTTTTTATATTTTCTCATGATATTCTATATTTTTTCATGACCCTTCCTGTTTCCCTACGCTTCTATTACATTTTTCTACACTATTTTATATTCCCCAACTTTTTTCTCATATAATACCACGCCCCTTACTATTTGCCCATGCTACTTCATATTTACTACGCCCCTTTCTTTTTTCCCAAGCTTTTTCATATTTTCTCACACAATTTTATATTTTAATGGCCCTTTCTGTTTCTCTACGCTTTTCATACATTTTTCTACATTATTTGATATTTTCACACGCCCTTTCCTTTTTGTCATGCTATACACATTTTCCCATGCTATTTGATATTTCCCACTCTATTTCATATTTTCACACGCCCCCGTATTTTTTCCCACGCTTTTTTCACATTTCCTCATGCTATTTTATATTTTTCACGATCCTTCCTATTTTCATACGCTTTTTATATATTTTTTCACATTATTCAATATTTTTCCACGCCCTTTATTCTTTCTACGCTGGTTCAGATTTTTCCACGTCGCTTCCTGTTTTCCCATGCTATTTCATATTTTCTACAGCCCTTTGTTTTTTCTTACGCTACAAAAATATTTTCCCACGCCTTTTCCAGATAATTTCACGTACTTTCCTAATTTGGTACGCTATTCAATAATTTCCCACGCCCTTCCATCTTTCCTACGCTCTTTCTTATTTTCCCATGCTATTTGATATTTTCCACGACAATTTCTGCTTCCCTGTGCTTTTTATATATTTTCCATACTATTCAATATTTTCCCACGCCCCTTTCTACCTTTCTATGCTTTTTCTTATTTCCCAGACCCCAGTCTTTTTTCTTTCGCTATTTCATATTTTCCCATGCTTTTTTAATATAATCCCACGCCCCTTCCTATTTGCCCATGCTATTTCACATTCTTGCACGCCCCTTATTTCCCCCAAGGTTTTCCATATTTCCTCACTCCATTTTATATTTTGTCATGACTCTTCCTGTTTCCCTACGCTTTTAATACATTTTTCCACACTATTTCATATTTTCCCACGCCCTTTTTTTCTCATGCAATTTAATATTTTCACGCTTTTTCATATTTTTCCACGCATTTTCCTATTTTCCCACGCTATTTTATATTGCCTTACGCTCCTTCCTTTTTCGCTTCATTTTTAAATATTTTCCCACGCCCATATTTGTTCGCCTCGCTGTCTCATATATTTCCACGCCCATTCCTGTTTTCCATGCTATTTCGTATTTTATCATGCTATTTCATATTTCCCCAAGCGGCCGTTGGAAAATATTAAAATAGTGTGGAAAAATAGAAGTTGTTGAATTACATAAATTATCTGGATTACAAATTACTACTCTGGATTAACCCGATTTGAATTGGATTAGGCTGGAATCCTCCAAATAACAAGTATCCTACTCGAATTACAAGAGGATTACTCTGGATTAAAAGTGGATTACTATGTAATAATAGTATTACTCCGAATGACTTTAGTCACTTCGGATTAAGCGTGGATTGCTCTGGATTACAAGTACATTTCTTCGCGTAACAAGTGGATATCTCCAGAATACAAGTTGATTATTCAGAATTACAAGTGGACTTACGGCGGATTATGAGAGAATTACTCAGGATTTCAATTGAATTACTTCAGAATAGAGGGATTACTCCGAATTATTTGAATTACTCCGGATTACAAGTGGATTACGCTGGATTACAAAGTTCATTATTATGGATTACAAGTGGATTACGCTGGACTACAAGTGCATTATCCTGATCAATAAGTGGATTACGATGGATTACAAGTGAATTATTCTGGATTACAAGTGGATTACTCTGGCTTACCAGTGCATTATCCTGGATTATAAGTGATCAATAAGTGAATCACGGTGGATTACAAGTGCATTATCCTGATCAAGAAGTGGATTTCACTGGATTACAAGTGAATTATTCTGGGTTACAAGTGGATTACGCTGAATCACAAGTCCATTATCCTGGATTACACGTGCATTATCCTGGATTACAAATGGATCACGGTGGATGACAAGTGCATTATCCTGATCAACAAGTGGATTACACTGGATTGCAAGTGAATTATCCTGGATTACAAGTGGATTACGCTAGATCACAAGTCCATTATCCTGAATGACAAGTGAATTATCCTGGATTACAAGTGGATCACGACGGATTACAAGTGCATTCTCCTGATCAAACAGTGGATTACACTGGATTACAAGTGACTTCTCCTGGATTACAAGTGGGTTACGCTAGATTACAAGTGCATTATCTAGGATAACAATTGAATGATCCTGGATTACAAGTGGATTATCCTGGATTACAAGTGAATCAAGGTGGATTGCAAGTGCATTCTCCTGATCAATGAGTGGATCATACTGGATTACAAGCGAATTATCCTGGATTGCAAGTGGGTTACGCTGGATTCCAAAAGGATTGATCTGTATTACAAGTGCATTATCCTGGATGACGAGTGGGTTACGCTGGATAACAAGTTACCCTGGATCACAAGGGAATCATTCTGGATTACAAGTGGATGACGCTGGATTACAAGTGCATTATCTTGGATTACAAGTGGATCACGGTATATTACAAGTGCATTATCCTGATCAACAAGTGGATAACACTGGATTACAAGTGAATCATCCTGGATTACAAGTGGGTTTCGCTGGATTACAAGTGCATTATCTAGGGCACTAAGCGGATTATCCTTGATTACAAGTGGATTACTCTGGCTTACCAGTGCATTATCCTGGATAACAAGTGCATTATCCTGGATTACAAGTGAATCACGGTGGATTACAAGTGCATTATCCTGACCAACAAGTGGATTACACTGGATTGCAAGTGAATCATCCTGGATTACAAGTGGATTACGCTGGATCACAAGTCCATTATCCTGAATTACAAGTGCATTATCTTGGATTACAAGTGAATCACGATGGATTACAAGTGCATTATCCTGACCAACCAGTGGATCACGACGGATTACAAGTGCATTATCCTGATCAACAAGTGGATTACACTGGATTACAAGTAAATTCTCCTGGATTGCAAGTGAGTTACGCTGGATTACAAGTGCATTATCTAGGATAAAAATTGAATGATTCTGGATTACAAGTGGATTACTCTGGCTTACGAGTGCATTATCCTGGATTACAAGTGAGTCACGGTGGATTACAAGTGCATTACCCTGATCAATAAGTGGATTATGCTGGATTCCAAGTGAATTATCCTGGATTGCAAGTGGGTTATGCTGGATTACAAGTGCATTATCCAGGATGACAAGTGAATTATCCTGGATTACAAGTGGATTACGCTGGTTAACAAGTGGATCACGGTGGATTACAATTGAATTATCCTGGATTACAAGTGGGTTACGCTAGATTACAAGTGCATTATCCTGGATTACGAGTGGTATACGCTGAATAATAAGTAAATTATCCTGGATGACTAGCGAATTATCCTGGATTACAAGTGGATGACGCTGGATTACAAGTGCATTATCCTGGATTACGAGTGGGTTAAGCTGGATAACAAGTAAATTATCCTGGATGACAAGCGAATTATCCTGGATTACCAGTGGATGACGCTGGAATACAAGTGCATTATCCTGGATTACAAGTGGGATACGCTGGATAACAA
>CAKNXH010048724.1:0-58726 GCA_932178445.1 Andricus quercusramuli
TATTATAGCAAGAAGAGTTTGTTTCATAATAAATTTGTTAATTTTTTTAATCTCAACGTCATAATTATTTTTCTTTGTATGGTATCATAGAGTGAAGATAACCAGGCTTTGTTTTAAACATTGGCTTTTGAATAAAGTGTGCCCCAGCAACGGAAGTGAGCTGTGTCACTTTTTACGAATTTTTCGTTTTGGTCTAGATCTCATTATTGATACTATGTTTGAAGATACAAAAGGTTATTCAACATGGCAAAATTTTGTAACATAACAAATATTATTTACTGAAATGGAACTTTTATCATCGACCGAACTTCTGCTTCTTATGGCTCATCTTTTTCATTCTTATCGCTAGAATGATAAGATTTATGAGCAAGTTTGCGACTTCGCAATTATCTGAATCCTACTTAGTTCTACTAATTATCTTTCGAAAAACCCAGTGAAGTATTTTTATTTTCTCATGTGTCGTTATAATGTAATATAAACAGTAATAACGTGATATAAGAAATTGTTATGAAGATCAAGCAGGATATTGATAGGAATGCTTTCAAATTAATTTATAATTCAGGGAATTCTAGAGCAGTTATGGAATTTGAGGAATTTCAAGAATGAGGAATATTTCAGGAATATAAAGAGGAATCGAAGAAATTCAGGGGATTCATAGAAGTCAAGGAATTTCAAAATGTTCAAAGATATCAGAGAACCGAAGGAATTCAGCAGTTCAGAATATTGAACCAATTTAGTGAATTAGGAGAATTTCAGGGATCCATAAGCATTCAGGGAATTCAAGGAATTCAGGAAATACAAAATGCTACTAGAATTCAGGGGATTCATATAATTCAAAGAATTTCAGGAATCCAGAATACCTAGGGATAACAGAGAATTCAAGCAATTCAGGTATTCTAAATATTTAAAGATATCAGAGGATTCAGGGAATTCAAAAATTTAGACTATTCACGTGATTTAGGGAATTAGGAGAATTCCAGGAATTTAAGAGCACTTAGGGAATTCCAAAAATTTAGGAAATACAAGAAACTTCTAGAATTCAGGGGATCTAGATAATTCGAGAAATTCAAGGAATTTGAGAAATTCAGAATATTCAAGAAATTCAGAATATCCGAGGAATTCATGGGATAAAGAAAATTGCAGGGATTGAAGAGCATGTGAGGAATTCCATAAACTCAGGGAATTCAAAATATTCCAAGAATTGTGGCGATTCAGAGAATTTTAGGAATTTAGAATATTTGAGGAATTCAGGGAACCAAGTGCATTCCAGGGAATGAGGATCATGAGGGGAATTCAGGAAATTCAGGGAATTTCAAATTTGATTTGGAAGAATTTGGGAAATTAAAAATATGTCATGAATCAATAGATCCACGGGATGCGTGATACAACGTATAGGCTACCTAATTGGTCGAGAGTTTCACTAGAGTTCTCGCGACCCATCAGAAGTCACCAGGCGCAATGGGTAGCAGCGACCATCATATCTTCAGCTGATGAGTTGAGCGTTTCGGTAAGTTCGCTTGGTACGCAATTTTGTCATTCTACAGGAGGATGAAGATTCCAGTTTGGATAGGCTGCTACGGGAAATTGAAAGATAGTCTACGTGACAAATTGCTTTTCTGAAGTTGTTGACACGATGAGCTTGCTGATCCCCTTAATGACTCACACTCGTCATCACAGCTTTCTTTTCTCACCATGGTCCCAAGATCCTCGAAGGGCACGTAGCTGATGCGTGACCACCGGCTGGCCAGAGTTCTATCCTATTCCAAACAATGCGCGAATTGTTCGCCCTCCTCTCTTATTTTCATCCTTTCTCTTCTGACTCTCAACTCTCGCCAGCCAGTGAGCTCAACCGGCGGATAATTTTTTCTCAAAAAATAAAAACGTTTCGAAAGTTGTGGGTGAGAACGAGGCGGCTTCCCCACCTCGTTCTCTGCGACTCCAGTTTCAGGTCGCCGGCCAATTGAAAGGCTGCAAAGCCCACTCTCTTCCCTGTCGGGAGAGCTCGGAGCGGCCACCGCTGGTGTCTCGCGACCCACACATCTGTGAGTCACATCTGAGTCCATTATTTCTCATGTCACGAAATTCCCGTTACAGGCGTTACAAAGAATAGTATATGATACCCGTGCGGGTTGGTGATTCCTACTTCCTGCACTTGTATCATAATGTACTATTATATTGTTATTATATTATTATAATGTACTATATAATGTACCTACTATTCTAAAATCTTTGGAACATAATTTTGAATGAGACATAATTTTCTATTTCTTTCGGGTAACAAGTTTTTCACTACTTTTTCGCCACTTGGAAATGTAAAGGGGTCAAGGGGATTAGCAAAAATATATTGGATACCAAAATGAAAAATTATTTTTAAAGCTAGATATCATCTTCAAGTCATTATTTTCACAAATTACTTTCATAAATATCTGATGAGCATTGATTCACATTTACCTTTCTCGCATCAAAATATTTCGCTGCTTTGAATTTATCTGTACAAGGTTTAAAATCAGGAGCTGGAGGAGCAGGTGTTTTAGTAGGTGGAGCTTGAGCAGTCACGGCTGCAATGCAGAGTAGAAGAAGGAATCCCACTCGAATCATTTTTCCGCCTGAAAATTATTTCAAATCGATAAGAAGAAAATATAGGTATACAGGCTAAAGATAATAGAAAAATGCTCTTACTTTTTAATAATCTTACAAGAGCAAACGACAAATTTTAAAACGCATACATTTTCTGTAGGTAAATAGTTTCGTGGTATGCAGTCCCAATGTTGACTGAATTGCCAAACATACGATTTCGGTAGAGGCTCGTTCCAAATACAAGCTCATAAAGTTTTTATTTGTTTTTAACTATGAAATTTTCAATAACGCCGAAAAATATTGCGAAATGTTTTTTCTTATGCATACATTTTTTGTGGTATATAGTTTTATTGTCGACTGAATTATCAAACTCACGATTTCAGTAGAGGATCGAAACTTTTCAAAACCAAATTCATCGTGGTTTTATTTTTTTATCTTCGGTCATTTCAATAAGGCTGGATGATATTTGAAAACGTTACACCAATGTTTTACCAAAAAAAGATGAATTTCAAACAAAATATATGAATTCTCAACCAGAAGAGATAAATTTTCTAGACAACCGTTGAATTTTTAACTAAATGAAATGATTTTCTTTCAGATTCGTTCAATTTCAAACAAAATAATTAAATTCTCAACCAAATAATAAAACTTGGTGGGAAGAAAATTTCAATTTTCCTACATTGGGCTACAAATTTCTGTGGCTATCTGCTGTCACAATATGAATAGTGAAATTGAACAAATAGTTGTAAAGAAGGATCGTAAACTAAATTTCAAAAGTACACCAGATTCTCTTTAGAGGAACGCGCGATGGCACGCGTTTTATGAATTCCTAGAATTGCTAGTCCCTACAGTTTCTCAGGGGGCAGGGCGAGAGACGGTTGTGCCTCCGCTTCTGAAGGGACGCAAAGCACTACTACTCAGTCAAGTAGATTACGCAATATTATGGAAAATGTTCAGGCGGCCCTGACTGTTTACGTTTCGATGTACGCGCTTTATGAACAAGGCTATTTGCAGGCTTATTCTATTTATTGAAATGCCTCGAAAACTAATTTTGTAATTTGTTTCTCTTTCTATAATGAATTGAATCACATTATTTTAGTTATTGAGTCTATTATGTAGATCTGTTATTTTGTCAACTGGGTTTCATGCTAAAATGTCATCGACGTATCTATAGAAAAATTAAATGTTGGGAGGAAGTTGTTTCAAAATTTCATTTCCCATGTTCCATTTGAGTTTGATATTTGCTATCGCTATTTTGATTGGTACATTTGTGAAATTTCTGAAACTCAAAATAGTGAACATCAAACTTAAATGAAACAAAATAAAAGAACATACCAATCTTGAAAACTGTGTTACTCCCTTACTCCTGACACGTATAGCCCCTTTCTTTCTTCCCTTTACCTTCTCTTGCTTCGCCTTTTTCCTTTGGAAATATCCCTTGGGTAACTTTCTCTCCGCCGTCCTCCAAACTTTATCATCTACTCAGGTTTCACTCAACATCACTACATCCCATTTCTTCACCTCTTCCCAGAATCCTTCATCTTTATTCATTAGCCCTGATACGCTCCAAATCGCCACTCTCACTCCTTTCTTCCTTTTTTTCTCCTTTCATTCGTCTTTACGTCCCCTCCCTACCTTTGTGGGAACCCCGTCGCTCGGCCAACTTCTGCTTCTTCCCTTTCACCCACTACTGCTTTCATTGCCTTCTACCTTCTATCCCTAGTCTCCGCTTCTTCCCTTCGTCGCCATGGATCCTGCTTACACACTTCACTCAATCTTTCTTTCTCATCATCCCATATCAACAAATTCCCAATTATCCACATCCTGTCTTTCCCTATCCATACTGTGTTCCCTTCCAATCTTTCAAACCATGCTCTCTGTTTCATCATCCAGTTTCTTCTTCTTTCATTTCACGTCATATCCTCCTCTTATCATTTCTTTCCTGTATACGCGATTTATCTTCATTCTTCCTTCCCACTACATTCACCTCTTCCACTTGCCCTTTCGCCACAGTTCCCCCCATTAACTTCTTCACTTCTTCTCTTCCTGATTCACTCTCCACTTTCATTCCTTTAATCACTATATTTCAACTTCGCTTCGTCTTCTCATCTACTTCCATCTTCCTTTATAAATCTCTCAATCTTGATTTAATTCTCACATTTTCTGGGATGACGTTCTCATTCACTTATTTTACTCTCTTTCCTTCTCTAACCCTTTCATCTTCTCTCTTTATATCCTCAGACTTACATTCTATCTTTCTCACTCCTTCTTTCAGCTCCTCCAGATCAGATATTCTCTCATTCTTACTCATCCTTTACTTTTTCTCGATATTCCTTAACGTCTTCCAAACCTGATCTTTTTCTTGCCGCCACACCAGATGACATTCTTCCCATTTCTCACTAACTTTCCTCATTCCTTCACAAACCTCATCCCTTCGCTTTCGCATGCCACTCAGACTTCGATTCGTTTCATCTCTAAACCCTTTAATGAGATTTTCTATACATGTCAGATCGACTCTCCCTTTTTCCTTGTTCCTTTCCGATGGAGACTTCTTCTTAAACATCTTTCGCATTTCCCCTTCTCCTTGCTCCTTTCCCTCTCCTTCCCTTAATCTTTTACTGTCTTTCGTCTTGTCCCTCTCCTCGCTTTCATCCGTAAACCCTCCCCCTGTCTCCACTTGTCAACAAGTTGTCTTGACCCTAGGCTACTAGATTTGGAACTTTCAAGCAGTTCCCGATTTAACGGCTTACCACGAGTTCTTCTGTCAGTTAGTCCTCCTTTCTTTTCTCCGTAAGGTAAGTTCCCTAGCGTAGTAAGCTTCACCTCGCCACCATCAGTACTATTTAAGGCATTATCCTTACCCCTCCTGTTTCGCCAGTCGCAGTGAGATCATCAGCACTGGAGATGTGGTCTACCTGCTGCTGCCCTCTGCCGGACCCCACTGGGATCCTCGCAACAAACATGCTGACCTACCTGACCGATCTGCTGTTTCTTATCTTCTCTTCCACTTTTCCGTCCGCGGAAAATAACGTCCTCCGCAAAATGTGGCGATTTGATGAAAATCAACGAAGTGAAATTTAATATAAAATTGATACCTTTTCCAGGATGAAAAAGTCCGTATGTCATGTTTTGTATTTCATCCCTTATTAAGTACAAGAGACTAGCGCTGACAAGAGTCTGCCGCAACAGCTTGAAGGTCCCTCAGCTGCGTAAGGGGACGCCGAATAGTGGGATTAGAACAAGCTAGTAGACGGCGATCAGATGGGCACTGCCTGTTGAGTTCCATCCCGGAAAGGATAACATTAAGAGAGCAGCGACCACAAAACCTGTACAAGTGGCACATTTTGTCGAGGTATCTTCAAATTTTACCCCACTTATATTATTTAATCAATACAATATGAACTTTTCTATTTCACTTCTTTACTCCATGGTAATTTGAAAAATCCTGCTTATTAAACGAATAAGCGAATTCCATGTTTAATTCAGAAGAACAATTGTGGAAATTATTACATAGGTACTTATATTTGCTTGCATTTTAAGGTTCAATTCCATTAGCAATTAACAACGTAGTAGCAGACAATAATTTTTATTTAATTCTTTACTTGTACAAATTTCGTTTCAATGAATATTCCATGATAAGTTTATTCCCGGTTTTAGGCGAAAACATCTGGGCAGCCTGCTTGAGCCGACAATTTCAATGATTCTTTATCGAGCCCGTTGTCGCTCATAGCTTTCTTGATAGGATCGAGCGCATTATCGTCTACCTCCTTTGTGTTCGCAAAGACCCAAACATGACCGTGGCTGAAAATAAATAATCATCTGAGCTTATAGCAGACCGTAAATATTGTGATGAAGAAAAACTGAAAAATCAGAAAAAATAAGTCTTGGTTGACTATTTCATGATGTTGCATATTTTTCAATGCAATTAATATTTTGACCATATCTTACTCATTAGTGCAAGCGTAAACGCCAAAAAATGAGTCTGCAAAGTGGAAAATTATGTAAAGAGTAACTTTCATTCCAATTGTGACCATCAGTTGTGCATTTGTGGGGTTGCCGCCTATGGGTTTGATAGTACCGGATATTTTTTGTTTCGCATTTCTGAAAATAATAAGAAATTGCTCAACAATTATAATAGTACTGATGTAAGGTGTAATGAAAATGAGAAAGGGCATCTCATCAGATAAAACATTTCTCTTGAGAAATCGAAATTTAAACAATACACGGATTCTAAATTCAGGAGATGGTACACAACAGTTTCTGAGAAAAAATAAGGAATGTGACTCTGGTGAGAAAGACTTTGTTTGCATATGAAAAAATTATTTTCCTAGAAATAAAGAATGTTTCTGAATTTTTTTCATCAAGAATTTACTTTTTTTTTGTAAATAATATTCCAGAATATAATTAGACTTACTTTGTGTCAACCCAACCGAGATCTACTTTTAGTGAACCATCTGTGTTAACTGTGTATTTGGCTGCTTCGCAGGTTCCTTGCCGCTCAGGTACTGAGGCAATTCTACGCACTTGGTACCATTTACCCGCAAGCTATTTAAAAAAGAATATTATACAATATACGAATTAGAATGTTTACAGTGGAGGCTCCTCTGTAAGGGCGAAACACTCGTCCCACGAAAAACAAAACGTCAAGAATAGTTGAGAATGCACTTTGAAAACAATTGGCAAGCCTTAAATATATAAATTAACGGAGGAGATATTTGGTTCCTTGTTGAATGGAGTGAAGGATCCTATTACCAAGTTGAAACCTTTTTTTTTATCAGTAAACACAGTTCATCTTTAGTTAAGGTATTTTTTTGTCGCTGACAAAAATCTTTGAAATTCAATTTCAAGTTCACAGTCTATGCACAAAAAAATAAGCACGGAATGGCCGATTCTTGATGAAGTTAAAGTGTCCGGGAATTATACCATTCCCCGACGAAATTCCGTGTGGGAATATTTGCAAGAATTATTAGCGAAACCAATCTGAAGCCACTATCATCATATCGTCAGCTGACGAGTTGAGCGTTTAGGGTCGTTCACTTGGTATGCAGTTTTGTCATGAAACTGAAGAAAAGTGGAAGGAATGTTCGCGGATAATTCCGACAGTGACTTTGAAGGCTTGGAAATTGTACCGTGAGACATTCTACAGGAGGCTGAAGATTACAGTTTGGACAGACTGCCACTTGTTCTTTGAATATAATATACACAAGTAAGTCACATCTGGAAAAGCACAGAATGCAAATTTGTACAACTCCAGAATCTCGCTGCCTCACAATATTCTTCATGCCCTATTGCTTCAAGGCCACTAATTTCTCGCTACTCTTTTACAATTTGGGAAATATAGAGGAGTCGAGAGGATTAGCGAAAATATATTAAATCTCAAAATGAAAAATTATTTTTCAAGCTAGATATCATCTTTAAGTTATTATTATTACAAATTACCTTATTGAATTTCTGATGAGCATTGATTCATATTTACCTTCTTTATATCAAAATTTGTCGCTGCCTTGAATTTACCTACACAAGGTGGAAGAGCAGGAGGTTGAGGAGCTGGAGCTCCAGCAGTCACAGCTGCAATGCAGAGTAGAAGGAGGAATCCCGCTTGAATCATTTTTCCGCCTGAAAATTATTACAAATAAATAAGAAGAACATATATAACCAATTCATGATTCAATGTGAGTCATAAATTGTGACCGTTTCCCTACAGAATAAATGGGATGTCTTCGACATTCGCAATATTTGTAGAATCGCATAATCAAAGGTTTGGGTGATTGCCAAAAAACGCATACCTGCCGATATACAAGCACTAGCACTTATAATAATCGAAATATAGTTTAATGTCTCCACCTTTATGTTAGAGACCTCAAACGATGCCTAATAGCTCAATCATTCTGCAAAAATATAGTCACAGTTTATAATTAACAATGATTAATGAATGAATTATATGCATCATCATTTACCGCAGGGCAATCGTTGTTCCCATAAAGTGGAATTGATTACCTTTAAGATTCTTTCTTTTTCTTTCTTAGAACGTGCAGGTTTCTTTGAAACAGAAACTGAAAGAACTGTGCCGCAATAGGTTTCTCTCCGTATATATAGGCCAAAATTAATAAAAAATGCTTTAACTTTTTAATAACCTTAGAAGAGCGAACGACAAATTTTCGAAACGCATACATTTTTGGTAGGTTAATAGTTTTATGGTATGCAGTTTTATTGTTCACTGAATTACTAAATATACGACTTTGACAGAGGCTCAGAATTTTTCGAATACAAGTTCATAAAATTTTTATTTCTTCAACTATTAACTTTTTATAATGCCGCACAGGGCGGCGCGTAATAGGGTGCAATGTGTGCGGGGCACACGGGCGGTCTAGCTTGGTTCTTTGTCTTCCGGGATTTTCCCCACCATTTTTCCTGAATTCTCATCTGGAGCCTATTTCTTTTCAGTGATAAATTATTTTTAGGTTGAGGAATTTATCGAATCAAATAAATAAATTCATTGCTGTACAGTTAACTGAAGTGTGGAGACATTTTTTCGCCGCCCTTGCTATAATTAAAGACCTGGCACGGAACCGTGATAAGAATAATTTGGAATTCTCACTCATAAATGTTTTGAAGACCATGATTTTCAATCGAATTATATGAAAGTTACGTTTCGAATATTTCTCCATATACCATGCACAGCGTATACAACATTTTTTGAGAAATTTGAAGGAAAATTAATTAATGAGAATAGTTTTGTTTTATTTATACCATTATTCTAGAAGACATTTTTTCGCCGCCCTTGCTATATTTGGTATTCTGAAATGGATCCGTGATAACAATAATTTCGAATTTTTACTAAAATATGTTGCACAGACCATGCTTCTTAATTGAATTACATGAAAGTTAGATTTTTTTAAATTTATCATTACAAAACTCTTTCCGGGAAAAGGCCACTATCAGTTGCAGAACTACTTTCGCTCAAACTTTTTTTTCATGTAAAAACATTTTAGAAACAATATGCGTTGAAAATCGAATTCGAAAATTTAATTTTTTGAAAATATTTCATAATTTATATGTAGCTGTATATTACGCCTGTATCTGTATCTTGCGCTATCTACTCTTTCAACTTCATCACCTTCTCTTTCTACTCGTATCTTCCTTTCACTCTGGCGCATGGATCCAACAGCCGGGGAGCTTAACCGGCAATTCGAAAACTAGTTAGATTAAATTGAATTTAATAATTAATAAATAATTAAGGGGGATAAAATAATAAATTACATGGGGATTTGATTATATAAAAGTACTGGGGGGAAGTTTTTCCGGCAACGGGTCCTTAAACAATCGGGAAGGTTGATAAATTTAAATGAAACAACAAACACCTCTGAGTAGTAAATTAATTATAACTTCCAATGAATGTATGCGCATATTCAAACTCGAATATGCACATACGTCCATTTAGCATAAGTAGTTATTTAGAAATAATAGGATTCACTAGGAGCAATATCAGTGCAAGTATTATTAGTGTTAAAACCACTCAATAAGAATATTTTTAAGATTTTTCTTTTCAGGAAATAGAAGGGTCGTTCCAGGGATCATATGAGTTCTTTTGAATTAATTTAGCAATTTGCGATAAATAATTATTGAAAATTAAACTGGAACGACCGTTCTAATAGGCCCAGTTTCACGGTGCTTTTTTGGAAAGTAAAGCTGGGATAGAATGAAGTTACCATTTCAATGTTCAGATTTTTAGCATAATTATTTCTATTTCTAATATATAATTAAAATGATATGAGTAATCGTCGATTTCGGTGCCGACGCGCTTCGTTGTCGCATCTCAGCTAATCAGTGGGCCCGTAGCCATCTCCCACCGCCACCGAGAACTCAGTACCCGGTCACCGGAAGCGAGATCTCTGACTAGAACATCAGTATTTGTATTGACATCAGGAAGGGCAGTTGCCTCGCTCTGCCTTCCTCACAAACCTTACAAAAAGGAAATAAACCAAGCATCTTCACTGTCAGCTCTGAGTCTTCAAATTATTTTATTCACCACGAGGTTTCTTTTCAATCATTCATCGAGTCATCATCCGGTTCCAGGAGTTCGCGTTCGTTTCAAAGTCGTTCGATAATCTCGTGTTCGCGCTTCAAGGATCCTACGATAGTTTCCAGGAATTTTGGTTTTTATTCGACTTCTCTTCTACGGAGACCGGTTCGCATCATCAGTGACGTGCAGTGTTCAGTGTTGGTGGTTGTGCAGAAGTGCTTGTCTCGTCGTTCTGACGAGCGGAGTCTGGCCGACAGGTTAGTCCTCCGTTTGCCGGATTAAGTTATCCTCTTCGTAGCCTGGCGTCGGCCACAGGGTCGGCACTCGATACCCAGAGGGTAACTTTACGGTGTGAAGCTGAGCCGTTCCACGGATTCCGTGGCGCACACGAGCGTTCCGTCGCTCGTCCACTTTAATGGACCGGTTTATCGTCCGTCTATGTACGGGTAGTTTCACCACTAACAACACCCTTGATGACAGGGAGTGGACAAAACACATGCCCTAATCAGCGGACGCGGCCGCGTCGGTTGATACAAGCCGAGGAGGCGGCGTTACCCGCTGAGGAACGTGAATGACGCGCCGCCGAGCGACAGCTCGCTGCTTTGGAACGGCAGCGAGAGGTCGCTCTCGAACAAGTCCGACGGGCGGAGGAATTGCGGGCTTGCGGCCGCTGAGACGCTTCTGAAGACGCAAACCTAATATGAGTGTGCTTTCTCCGTTCTAGACGACTGAAGAACTCTATAGAGCTCGAAACAACCGATGTCAATCGGGCGTCAGGCGTGTTTCTTGTGTTAATAGGGGACCTACACTTACTACTAGCTAGGTTATTTTCGTTCGCTGGACTCGACTACTCAGGGACAATTCAAGTGCGTACGACAAAGGGCCGCAGTCATAATTCCTATAAGGGTTATATTGTACTATTTATCTGTTTTTTTACTCGAGCCGCTCACTTGAGAATTGTAAGTGACTGTACCTCTGCGATGTTTATAGCTGCTTATCAGTGGTTTTTTCAGCCGACGTGGCATCTACCGTAACCTATGCAGTGACAATTAAGGGCTAAGTTTGACGCAGCTACTAGACTGATGCAGGTCTACCAGCCAATGACGGAACAGATTGAAGTTTTATTCCGTCGAATGCTGCACGTTATGGTGGACTGTAACAGACGGGAATCAAATCAACGGAGCATCATCTAAAGAGAGCAATCGGCAAGCATATTCTTACCTTCGAGGAATTTCACACTCTCCTAAATGAAATTCAAGCCCATCTCCACTCTCGTCCGCTCTGCTTGTTGAGCGGTAGCAGGGATGACCTACACCCTCCAACACCAGTGCATTATCTAATAATCAAGACTTTAGGGTTGATACCAGATAAAGAACCACCATCTGTTCCAGGAAATCGATTCTGCCGTTAACAGTTGGTACAATTCATTCACAACAACTTCTGGAAACGCTGGTCCAGTAATAAAGTTATGCATGAACAATAGTAAAGTAATTAGTGTTTAATTATTGTCCTGTGGTCGAGGGCCGGCGGAATGTTCGCAACCTACACGCTTGCACGTATTGTGTGTGGGATCGTGGAGTTTGATCCTTGCTACAAAGGGGGAAGAGAGACCCTATCTGATCAGGATCGATCAGAGATTCGAGGCCGGCAGAAATAAGACAATTCGAGATTGGGATTGCTCCTTATTTGTTGACCCATTGATTTGATTTTGAGTGGTTGAGAGTGACGAGGACTGACTCCTCGAGAGTGGCAAGATGTTGCCTCTTATGTACTATTCATTTTGGTTATGCTTGCGAGGTCTGTGATTTTGAGGTTAAGGTAAGAGACATCTCTCTTAGGCTTGAGTTCACAACAAAGTATATGATATGCTTAAGTTGAATTGTACTCCCTGTTAATTTCAAGTGTTAGATTGATTTTGAATACGCGGTGTTAACTTCATCGACTTGCCCGGGCTTTTCCCTGAAGCCGTGAGGGTTTTTTCTGCCTACTCAGTCCTCCCGAATTTCTCTTGTAAAATATTTGCGAAAGGTTGACGAATATAAACAGACTTTTTCCCTATCGTCCGCGTTTTTTTCTATTATTTTTCTTCTAATAGTTGAATTATAACTGAAGCTTTGGAGATAATTTTTTCCTATTATGTATTTGTACATGCAATTTTTTTCCTTAATACCTCTAAAATTCTCATGAATCTCGTTGATAATAAAGTCACGACCTAAAGTATATGTGTCAAAATATAGTCTCCAATGATAGGCCAAAATCAATAAAAAATTCGTCTAATTTAAAACTTGTCGAAACGTTTCGGCTGCTATGTAGGCCCTCATCAGTCAAATATTTATTGCTGATATTGTGATGGTAAACAACATCAACAATTCATAAAATTCAAAAACCTCCATTAAAACAGTAAATATAGTAAACTATCAAACTCTAAAAATGATTAAAATAGAAACAAAACTCAAATTAAGAACGAAGAACAGATACCATTACTGAGTCGTTGACGGATGACATTGTCAGACCCTCCAAATTATATAAGTCATTTGAAACTTCTTTGGAATCTTTTATAATGCCCTAAAATATTTCGAATCCTTCAAAATCTGTTGACACCTTTCTAAGATCTTGATAATTCATTGTGATTATTAAAAATATTCTGAAGCATTTCAAATCCTCTCAAATTCTTTAAAATTATGTGCTAGAAAATCTTTGAATTTCAGAGTGGAAGAAAAATGGAAAAAATTTCCTTCTAAAAGTGTTCCTTCAGATTTATCTAGTTACGACTTCCACTTCCAAAAAATTTACAAAATTTTTAAGGCAGTCAGAAATTTCTGTAGTAGGCGTTGAATTTCCAAATTGAAACAAAAACAAATATCAAGCCAAATAGTTGAACCTTCAATTACAAAATATAAATTTTAAACTAAAAATAAAATAGTTGAATTTTCATCTGAAAAAAGGTATGAATTTCTAACGAAAATGTTCAGATTCCAACCAAGAATGATGAATTCCTAATGAAACAGTAATAGCTGAGAAGTCATCCAAAGAAGGTTTTCATTTTGGATCAAGTATCGTTGACCTCACCCAAAAAATATTAATTGGCAACAAAATAGGTACAGTTGAAACCAAAGAGATGCATTTTCAACCAAAAAGATCATTTTTTACCAACAAAAGAAGAACTTTCAACAAAATACCTGATTTTTTTCTCAATTGAAAAAAATAATTTAGAACAAAAAAATATGACTTAACGAAAAATGCGATAGTTGATATTCCAGCCAAAAAACAATTTCATTTCAAATCGGTTACATTCAGCCAAAAAACAATTTTCCAACGAAATAGTTACATTAGCAATGAAGCCAGAAGAAAGTCAACCAGATTATATAAATAATGAAACTTTGTTGGAAAAAAATTTCAATTTTCCTATACTGGGCTGTAAATTTCTATAGCTAACTGCCGCCACAATTTGAATAGTGAAAATAACAAAACAAGTTAGACCAAACAGGTAGATGGCGATCGAATGGGCACTGCCTGTTGAGTTAAATCCCGAAAATTACGAAATTACGAAAAAAACATTACGAGAGCAGCAACCACAAAATGTGTAGAGCATACACTTTTAGTCGAGGAATTTAAAATTGAACCCCTTACCTATATTATTCAGAGAAAATAATATTCTAATTTTCATTTCACTTCTTCACTCCATGTTGTTATGAAAACCCCTGCTTATCAGGCTTAATAGGTTCAGTTCATTTTTATAATATTAAAACATATAAATTATAAGCGAATTCCCTATTTAATTTAGGAAAATAATTGTAAAAATTATCATACAACTACATATATTTGCTTGCATTCCGAGGTTTAGTTCCATTCGCAGTTAGAAACGTGGTAACAGGCATTAATTCTGATTTATTCTTCACTTGTACAAATTTTGTCTGAATGAATATTCCATGATAAGTTCATTTCCGGTCTTAGGCGAAAAAATCTGGGCAGCCTCCTTGAACTGACACTTTCAATAATTTTGTATCCACCCCGGCTGCGGTCACAGCTTTGGTGAGAGGCTCAATCTGTTGATCAGTCACTTCAAATGTTTTTGCAAAAACCCAAACATAACCTTGGCTGAAAATAAATAATCATCTTAGCTTATAACGGACCATAAACACTGTAATAGAGAAAAACTCAACAATCATAAAAAATAAGTCTTTGTTGACTATTTTATGTTGTTACATATTTTTTAATATAATCAATAATTAGTCCATATCTTACTTAGCAATGCAAGAGTAAACGCCAAAGAATGTGTCTGCGAGGTGGAAAATTGTGTAAGCTGCCGATTTATCTCCCAATTTGACATTCAGTATTGCAGCTTTGGATTTGGGGTCAGCGAATTGCATCGAGCCTGTTACTTGTTTCTTCGCACCACTAGAAATAATAAGAAGCAACTAAACAATTATAAAAGTACTGATAAAAGGTGTAATAAAAATGGAAAGGGGCATCTCATCACATAACATATTTCTCTTAAGAAATCAAAATTTAAGCAATACACGGATTCTAAATTCAGGAGAGGGTACGCAAGAGTTTCAGAAAGAAACAGAGTATTATTTTCAAGTGACTTTTATTAGAAAGACTTTGTTTGCAAATAATAAAATTATTTTTCTAGAAATAGAGAATGTTTCTAAATTTTTTCATTAGGAACTTACTTTTTTTGTATACAATATTCCAGAATATAATTTAACTTACGTTCCGTCAAGCCAATGGAGATCCACACTAGTCTCTGTACCAGCATCGTTAACTTTGTATTTGGCCACTTCGCAGGTTCCTTGACGGTCAGGAACTGAGTTAATTCTACGCACTTCGTAAAATATACCATCCAACTGTAAAAAAAAATATTATATAATATACAAATCAAAATGCTAACAGTAGAAGCCCCTGCGTGAGGTCAAAACACTCGTCCTAAGAAAAACAAAAAGTCAAGGAGAGTTGAAAATGCACTTCGAAAACAACTGGCATGCCCCAAAAATATAAATTATTGCAGGAGATATTTGGTTTTTTGTTGAGTGGAGTAAAGAATGCCATTACCGAGTTGAAACATATAATTTTTTTATCAGTATATGCACTGAGTTAGTCTCAATGAGGATCATACCTGATTGAAATTATTTTAATCATCTACAGCTTAGGAGTTTCTTTGTCGTTGACAAAAATGTTTGAGATTCAATTTTCGCCACGTTATACGGAAATTTTTCAGTTCATGCTATATTCCACGCGTAGAAATTAAGGGAACTTCTAATTTCTGAGTGGTGGCAAGAATGACCACAACCAATCCGAAGCCACCGGATGCTTCACCGGACCATATAGGCTTCCTGATTGGTCAAGAGTTCTCGCGACCAATCAGAAGTCACCGGACGCAACGAATAGCAACTACCATCATATCGTCAGCTGATGAGATGAGCGCTTAGGTTAGTCCGCTTGGTTGAAGATTACAGTTTGGACAGGCTGCCACTCGTTCTTTAAATATAATATACAGAAGAGAGTCACATCTGGAAAAGCACAGAATGCAAAGTTTTACAACCCCAGAATCTTGCTGCCTCCCAATATGTCTTATGTCACGAAATTCCCTTTACACGGGTATATAAAAAATAGTATATGATAGGCGTGCGGGTTGGTGATTCCTACTTCCCGCACTTGAACCATAATGTGCTATTTTGACCTACTGTTCTGAAATGTTTAAAACATAACTTCAAATAAGACATAATTTTCTATTGTTCCAAGGCAACAAATGTTCTCACTACTTGTTCCCTATTCGGAAAATATAAACGAGTCGAGAGCATTAGCAAAAATATACTGAATTCCCTAATAAAAAGTTATTTTCAAAGTTAGATATCATATGTAAGTGATCATTCTCACAAATTAATTTCTTAAATTTCTGACGAAAATTGGTTAACATTTACCTTCTTCGGATCGAGTGGTGTCACTGGTTTGAATGCAGTTACACAAGGAGCAGCAGCAGTAGCAGGAGCAGGAGCAGCAGGAGGTTTAGGTTGTGCAGTCACAGCTGCAATGCAGAAAACAACAAGGAACCCCACTTGAATCATTTTTCCGCCTGGAAATGATTGCGAATAAATGAGAAAGAAATATATAATGAATTCATGATTCTGAATAAATAAAGTCATGGTTTATAATTAGCAATTAACAATAAATTCGTTATATGCCTCAGTATTCACCGCGGGACAATTGTTCTTCCTGTAAAGTGAAATTGATTACAATTTTAAATATTTCAGAATACGCACCTTTAAGATTTTTAGTTTTCTCTCTTAGAACGTGCAGGTTTCTTTGAAACAGGAACTGAAAGAACTGTGCCGCAATAGGTTATCTTCGGTATATATAGGCCAAAATCAATAAAAAATACTCCAACTTTTTAACAACCTCAGAAGAGCAAACTTCAATTTTCAAACGCATACATTTTTTGTCGGTAAATAGTTTTATGGTATGCAGTTTTATGGTTTACTGAATTACTAAATATACGAATTCGGTAGGGGCTCGGAATTTTTCAAATACAAGTTCATACATTTTTTATTTTCTTAACTATCAACTTTTTATAACGCCGCAAGATATTAAGAAAAATTTTTTCGTATGCGTATATTTTTTATTGGTAGACGGTTTTATTGCTTGCTGAATTACCAAACTCATGACTTTGGTCGAGGCTTGGAACATTTCAAAGCCAAATAAATTTTGGTTTTATTTTTTATCTTTTGTCGTTTCAATAACGCTGGATGATATTAAAAATTATTGCTTCGAAAGCACACATTTTTTGAATATTCTAGCATCATAATAATTTTTGATTCAAGATAAAAATAATTTCTTCTCAAGAAATTGAGTCAGTTTAAAACACATGTAGAAATTTTACATATTTGATGAAAAGCTAGGAATATGTCATAAAATTTCGAAAATATTTGCAGGATTTTCAATATTTTTATTAGCTTCGAAATTTCTGAAATTTCTTAATATCTTTTGAACAGTTTCACCTATTTCCTAGAATTCAGGATAATGTTTCAAAATTCTTAAAAACCTTCTAGATTTCTGAATAACTTTTCGTAATTGTTTGGAATATACTCACAAAATTTATTTTTCACATATAAAAAAGCATTTCAAAATTTCCTACGAATTCTGAGAAAATGATTTTCTTCTCTCGAAACTTCAAATAATTCTCTTTTGTTTCTAATCTTTAACAATCAACATTTTTCTCAGAATTTTTCAAATCTTCTAAAAACTTTTAAATTACCTTCTAAACACACCTTCAATTTTTCTTCAACTTTATAGTCTTGTAAAATTGCAATAATTTCCTCTCCCTGAAATTTCAGAAAATGATTAAATTTTGTATTTTAAACTTTTTAAACTTTTTCTTAGATTTTTTTTTTAATAAAGAATCATTTGACATTTTCTATGAGGTTTAAAGAAAATTTGTTGTTCTCTTTAAACCTTTCTATATCCCTGAAAAATGTTATTAAATTATTTTGTAAATTACTTTATTAAGTTATTTTTGAATTTTTACAATATATATAAAAGTACTCAATATCTTTTTAAATGATACAGTTTGCCGAACATATTTTAAAACTCTGAAATATTGAAAAAATTATTTTTAAATCTTCGATTTCAAATCGCTTCAAAACTTCTTAAATTCCTAAAAATCATTTAAACGGAATCGATTTTTCCCCTAAAAATTTAAACAAACAGTTAAAATTGAAGAAACCGCCAAAAAATATCCCAAATTTTTTATCAACATTTTCAGAAATGTTTCGGAACATTTTGGGATTTTCTGAATTTTCCTAATGAAAATTTTTGTAAAATTTAAATTATTTCCGAATTATTATTTTCTAGGCTACTGAAATCTTCCAAATAATTTTCAGAATTTTCTCCTAAACTTTCACAGATTCTGCAAAACCAGAAAAAATGCCCTGAATCTTCAGAATTTTTATTTTTGAAATTTTGAAATTTTCTGGAATGTTTCGAAATCCTTCTAAATATTCTCATTTCAAAAAAACCTGCAAAAAATTTTTTTTTTAGCTCGTCCAACTTTTTTTTTTAATTTATGAAATCTTTCCAAATCATGAAAATTTTGTTTAAATATTCTTTTGAAATTAATTTTTTGAAAAAAAATCATTTTAAATTTCCTAAAAATCTTTTTTAGGTAATCTTCCAAAATTACACAATTTGGTTTAATGTCCTGAAATTTCTAGATTTTACTCAGGAATCTCTCAGGAAATTTTTTCCCTCCTCAAATGTTTCAATATTCTTAAAAAGCATCTACATTTTTCTACGCAATCTGCAAAAACCTACATTGTGTTTGAAATTTGTTTGGAAGATATTCAATATTTAAATTATTTTCGAATCTTCCTCAGAATCTGTTCTTCCTAAATTGAAAAACTGCGACTGAGAATTTTTTGTATTCATTCTTAAAATTCTTGTTCAATCTTCCATTAAAAATAATTTTTTAAAACGAAAAATCAATTGAAAACTTCTCATGAGTCTCAAGAGATTCTGTCTATTTCCTTGAAGCCTTTTAATATTCTAGAAACGCTTCTTTAAGTCTTTAAATATATAGATTTTTGAAACAATTTTTGCAATCTTTTCAAATTTACAATTATTGAAAAAATTTAAACATCCATGCATCTTAATTATCTATTACAAAGATTAGAATTTTTCCTAAAACTAAAAAAAAAATTCTGTGAAATCAAAGAATTTTGAAATATTTTTAATTATTCTATTGAAATTAATTTTTGAAAACAGAAAATCATTTTCAATTTTGCTAGGAAGCATAAGAAAAATGTTGCCTTGTCTTGATACCTTTCATAATTCTTTAAAGCTTTTTTTTTTAAATCCACATTTTTTGAAAACCTGTGAAATCTTCTGGGTCTTTTCAATTCTTTTCTCTTTTCAATTCTTTCCAGAACTTCAAACATTTCTAAATATCTGTTGAAATAATTGGTTATTCTAAAAAAATTGTTTAATCATGGAAAATGAAAAAAAAAACCTGAATGTCTTCCGGATTGTTTTTTACATAGTATTTGTTCCTAGAAACTTTTAATTAACCTTATAGAATAAAAGCTGAATCATTAAAAAATTTTCCAGAAATATTATTTTCAATTCAGGAAATATACTCTTACATGCATTTTTTATTGTATATAGTTTCAGCATTTACTGCATTATCAATCGCACGGCGTTAGTGGCTGTTTGAAATTTATCAAAAACAGGCTCATAAAGTTTTTATTTTTATTCGAATTGTTAACTTTTCAATAACAGGGGCAGAGATTAAAAAATATTTTTTATAGGTATTGATTCTTCAGAGGTATATAGTTTTTATCTTTACTGGGCCATAACAGATTTTTTTCTAACTTTCAGATTCCCAATAACGTCAGAAGATATGATTAAATATTTTTATCATCACTTGTTGCCAAAAAGTTGACGCTTTATAATGATAAGATAATAAGTTCTTTGTTCTGTTATCCGAAGTTGTTATTCTAGCTGAAAATTCAGAAATATTAATCAAACAAGAAACATACATTCCAGGAAGTTTTCTTCTGAATACAATAACTTCGGACTTCTTTGAAAAATATCACTTGTTTAAAAACAAATGAAACTCTTTTTGTTTCAAAACGCTCATTCTAGCAATCTTTTTTCTGAATAAAAAAAAATTGAATTTCTTCACAAAATGTTTTTGGTTATGAAATATATATCTTCATTTTGTAAAAAATTTCCAAAAAATTATCCAATTGCCCTAACATCTTCAAAATTTTTTTGATGGTGGTATTTTTTAACCTTATGATGCAAAAGAATTTCATTGAAAAATCTACGATCATCTTTGTTGAAGTACAAATTTTACAGTGGGAAAAAGTCGATCGCTTAACATAATAAGTTAGTCTTTTGTGGGATTAATGACACTGTCATTGAGTCATTAATTCTAGGAAACACGATCTTTCTTAGACTTTGTAAAAAAAGAAATGGCAGGAAATATTAATTGTTCAAAAAGTTGAAAAAGAACTTAATAAAGAAATATTATTTTCAACATTCACTTCCTGTGGCATTAGTTACACATGTTATCACTGAAGAATTTAAATGAAAGAGGCTGTTCTCCCCACTTCTTCGTCTAGGCATGGGCCTTATCATGACGTGGTTTGCTTAACGCATCCCTTGTGTAGGGAGTCAGTCTATTTCCTACCACTTAGCAGTAAAGCTCGATAATCAATAAAGAAGTCCTGTCTCACAGTTCAGTTACCTATACGAAGAAAAGGTCCATTATTCTCCAGACAATTACAAAATAATTGGTGATCCTGCCAGAATCCTGCTCTCGATATCCTGGAGAAGAAGTATCTACGGAACACCCCCAGGAATTTCGAACAACGAGGATCGTCGACTCGAACCAGGACTCGTCGGATTCTGTTCGGAGCCCAGGCAACGAACACCAGAAGCCAAGACCCCCAAGGCATCTACGAGACCTTGGTGAAACATCAGACGATCTTCCCATCCCGAAGAGAGCCCGCTAAAGCAAGCGATAAACCTCTGAAAGAAACGCATCATCGAGCCACGCCCGTTCAACCGCATAGCAGCAGGACGTCTATGGTCGTCAAAGTACAACTGCTATGTACCAGGTTGAGATGGAACGAGACGAAAGAAGAAAAAACATGAAGCATTGTTTCAGTTTTAGGAAAGTTACGAATATCGTTAAGAAATTTCCCCAGTCAGTAGGTACGACGTTAGTGCTCCACGTTTTGTGTCTCCTCTGATAAACCGACGATCTACTCTGAATTCATCTTGAGCCATTGTTATAACACGATTCCGCCAGTGAAGGGTTTAAAATATACCAAATACTGTAAAATTAGTAACGCGACTCGCGACCCTTACACCCAATATTCGCAATCAGGAGAAACTGGCATTCCACGCCTATAGGGGAAAGTCTTAGCATACAATAGCATACACAAACAGACACTTTTTCGGATTTTAATAGCGGTTCACTCGGATTAGACAAACCGCCTAAAACCACCTCCACCATGTCATCAGAAGATTTGATGGAAAATTTGAATAGTGAAACCACGGCTTACGTGACAAGAGATATCGCTGGGATCAGCAATGCCTTTCTAACAGAGGACGAATCCCACCGGCAACGAGAATCTCCTGAGGAGAAAGCATTACCGGAACCAGCTAGAAGAACCACTCGGACCTGCATCACTTGCCCCAAATTTCTTGGAAAAGGGTACTTGCCAGTCAACGTCACTCTGACCTAACATTACAGGTGAAGCGAGACTAACAGCAGTGTAACAGCAATGCACGCAACAGGAACATTTGGGCCCAGTAATCAACCACCGCATTCCTTAACAGCCGATACGAGCCAGTTGCCTGTATCCCCGCATGACACTAGACAGAGCTGTAACGCAGCTTGCGAGGCAACCATCGAATTTGTGCCAGCCGCCAACATCCGTGCACGACGCTACACATGTTTGCAACACAGAAGGAAGGCAACCCTCAAATTCCTTCACTCACACAAGTGCGAGTCACATGGCACCCGCTCATGGTACCACACTGAGAGGCAACCTAGGAGCGAGGCAACAAGTAGCGATAGAAAACTTTGAGCGTCTCTTTCAAGCAAAGAAGATTCTCCACCCGATAGAAGTTCTCAACGGACACGATGACGTGGGTGTGCACGACTTCGTCAACACTGTTAAGCGTGCGAATTTCAGATGTTCTCAACCGAATCTACTACTAGATTATATCATAACTAGAAAAATAATTGGGGATGCTAAAAGAGCAATTATAGATTGTTCCATAAACAGTTACGACGATCTGTACAGTGCCCTTAGGACGAATTGAGCTACTACAACTACCTTGGAAACTTGTAGAAGCAGATTAGAAGTTATACGGCAATATCACGATACCGTGAAAAATTATAATTAATGATTTAGAATTTCCTATTACAAGTTAATTTATACAATTCAGTCAGAATACTTGTCCGCAATAGTGCGCAAATTAGCTCCACCAATGGAGGAAAAATCTGCTGCTAAAGGATACGCAACAAATTTTCGAGAAGATGTTGGTAATCAAGTGCGACCTTTAAAGACAAGATCTTTGAATGAAGCTCTGCAGGAGGCACTTGAAGCAGAAGTGTGGTGCAGAGAACATCTCCGTACAGAAATATTGATGGCACCTCGACCGGCACAACCTCACAACAACTGGCTGCCGATGGATTTCCTTCACAGCAACGAATTTAAATGATCTGCGACTATTGTAAGAAGCCAGGTCACTTTGAGAGACAATGCTCAACTGAACTTAGGCAACAGGGTTCGCACAATGGTGCGAACCAGAAAAGACCATCAGGAATAAGGTATATTCTGGATATAGGGGATTCACAAAACCCATTAGAATGTTACAATGTAACAGAGGAAAAGCAAAACCAGATCGTCCACTACGAGGAATCTGCAGAGTTTCAGCAATCAGCCGCGATAAATTTCTGGAGGAATCGGAATTCATAGCAGAAAGAACACCATTTGATATGGAAAAAACTTTTTTTCATGGGAAGAGATATACATCATTCAGATTAAGCGGGAAGAATATCATATTTAGGAAAACTGAATCTCTTCCATATAATTCATAATGATTTCCCTTTACCAGAGGAAGGTATAATGGGCCTGCTTTTTTTTAGCACGTCCGATAAATATCATTTAACTAAGGACTCCCTTTAAGTAGACAAGAAAAAGCCACTCCTTCATGAGGACGGTATATTTTTACCTGGTTATACAGCACATATATCTTGTGAAAAAGTAATTGACAAAGATTAAAACATTTACATAGAAAATCAGAAATATTTCCCTGACGGCGTTTACGAAATACAAGACAAAGAGTTAGTAGTACCCCCGTACAATTATGTAAAAGACCCGTTGATGATACCACAAAAACTCGAGTACGAAGCCAATGACCAAATTAAAAGAACGAATAGAATGAGGGTTACTTCGGAGGAAAAAAAACAGGTAGAATGGATTCAAGATTCATTAAGCAAGACTATATGAGAGCACGTAGAAAAAGCGGAAGGTTTTTAATTGTAGAAAATAATAACAGAGTTTAATGATATTTACAACCTCGAAGGAGGCCCGTTTCCATGTACAAAATCACCCTCCAATTCACCGTTTTGGGTTGTTCTAAAAAAGGAAGACGTGTCTGGTAAGAAGAAATGGCGAATAGTAATCGATTTTCGCAAGGTATACAAAGACACAGAACAAAATGTTCATCCACTGCTTATTACTGAAGATACGTTAAACCAATTAGGAAACGCAAAATTCTTTTCAGCCTTCGACTTCAGGTCTGGGTTTCACCAAATACCAATGAGTGAGACCTCCATGAAGTCAGTCAGTCTGCTTCTCACCCCTTTGCAGTAAATATCGATAATCAATTAAGAAGTCCTGTCTCACAGTTTGGGCACTTACACAAAGAAAAGGTCCATTATTCTCCAGAACATTACAAAATTGGCGATCCGGCCAGGATCCTGTTCATGATATCCTGGGGAAGAAGTATCTGCGGAACACCCCCGGCAATTTCATAAAACAAAGATCTTCGACTTGAACCGGGACTCTACGGATTCTGTTCGCAGCCCAGGCAACAAACAATAGAAGCCGAGACTCTCGAGGCATCTACAGTCAATTTTCCCGAATATATATACTGTTTTTAGACTCTTCTAAACCATTCCCATTACAAATTATTTTTGAAGCTGAAAGATCTTTCTCAACTCTAGCTGGGGTAAAATCAGAACTTTGTTCAAATGTGTGTGATGAAAGATTAACTGCTCCCAGTTTATTGGCAATCGAGACAGATCGTCTAAAGTCATTATCTTTTAAAGATCTGATAAAAGGATTCACAAACGCAAAAGCGCGAAAAAATGTCATTCTTAGACATATGAATGGATAATTCACATACTATTTGTCAGAGCTAGAATGAATATTATTTTACAGAATCAAGAAAAAATAAAGAGTGGAAATCTCTCTAAATTATTTGAATAATTCAAATCTTCTGTGGAATGTTTTATAATTCCCTAAAATATTTCAAATCCTTAAAATCTATTGAAACTTTACCAAGCGTTCGAAACTTCCTTGAAATTTTAAAAAATACCGTAGATTATTTGAAATCCTTCAAAAATTTTTCAAATTATCAAAATCTAATGAAAATCCCTTATTCAAACTCTAGGAAATTCTTCGAAAATCCCCTTTTCTGACTCTGGAGCATAAAATGTGGAGATGAAAGTAGTACCTTCTCATTAGGATTTAGTTTAGTTTTGTTTTGTTTTAATACGGGCGGGAAGCCCACAGAGAACTCTAGTGGCGTTCAAGCTGTAGAGCCTATTGTACCACACCCTTACTTATTCACTCTCAGCAGTCGACCCCAGTCCTCGTGACGAAGCCCAGTATTTCGACCACCGATTGCGTTTCGATTTTCTCTGTTTCAATAAAATGGACCCCGAGGGTCTGTTGCCTCAACCTAGCTAATGCCGGGCATTGGCATAATACATGCCGGGATGTTTTGCCATCCCCTTTTTGCATTCCCGAACCAGTTCTGATGTTATGTCTGGTTTCCCTATTGCAGTTAGTGTCGCTTGGCTGTCCGAACAGATCTTGATCTGTCTGCCAGCAGCGTTTTCCTCTATCATTGTTTCAGCACAGCCAAGGACGGCCATGAGCTCAAATTGACAGACAGAAGCATGTCGCCCAAGTGTGATCCCTATCCCAATCCCTCCCTTCCTGTCATAAATTCCTGCTCCTGACCCTACCTCTCCCCTGGAGCCATCCGTATAACAGATTTCCCCCTGGAGGAGCGAGTTACCATTTTCTTTCCGCAGATCCCTGCTTGGGATACAGACGCGGAAAGCTTGGCCAAAGTTGAAGCGTTTTGTTATTTTATCTTGCCTCACCTCTAGAATCGGCAGTATGCTGATATCACTCGGGAGTCTACTGTGTTTAGTCCCCGAAGTCTATCTATTTGCTTTTGCCAGGTGGCCCTTCATAAGAGCCGCTCTGGCAGTTATCGCAACATGTAGCGGTTCCTCACAGAGCATGAATCCTATCGCCGCTGTGGGAGCAGTCCTCATTGCTCCAGTGAAACCCCTAAATGCTAGCGTTTGTAATCTTCGCATCCTGTCCTGCATTGTTTTAAATTCTGCTCGTGGCCACCAGACCACCACCGCGTGTAGGAGCCAGGGTATTAAGACAGCAGAGTAGAGCCATGCAAGCATTTTAGGCCCTAACCCCCACGTCAAGCCAAAGGTTCTCCTGCACATCCAAAAAGTTATGACAAATTTCCTGCACTGGGTCTCCAAGTGCTTTGCCAGCTCAGCTTGCTATCTAGGATTACTCCTAGATATTTAACTGAATCTGAAAACGTCAGCTTCCCACCACAGAATACAGGAGAGTCAGCTTCCGGAACTTTATAATTCCTCGTGGAAATAACCAGGTTGGTCTTTTCCGGATTTACCGAGAGTAATGTGCTATCGCACCAGAGCTCTACGATGCGCAGCGCCGACCTTATAAGACCCATAAGCGTTTCCAGATGAGCCCCCTAACTAGGATTACAAAGTCGCTCGCATATCCTTGAGTCTAGTACCCTTCTTTATTTAGCCTTCGAAGGAGGCCTTCCACTACAATGCGCCACAGGAGGAGCGACAGGACACTTCCCTGTCGACAACCCTGCGGAGCCTTCACCCCATATGGCTTCGAGTCTTTTTCGGCGTAGCATGCTTCCTATACAGCATACTAGCTGATCCGCACGCCCATGAAGGCAAGATATGATCATGACTTAGTCAATATCAAGGTAGTGAAGGCAAGTCATAAGAAGGATGTTGTAAATATCTTCGCAACGTAGCTTTAAGTCAGACTGGTCTTTCTGACGAGGATAGCCTATCTGATACTGAATTAAAATGTCTTTGTCCAGTAACCAAAGAACTGTTACGAGAATTGTTCACTTGTTGTGATAGAGTACCCTGTGAAGGTGGTTACAAGTATGTGGAAAAGAGAGATTTGCTGATGTTTCTATTGAAACTGCGTCAAGGTCAATCAGATGCTTTCTTCAAGGTCACGTTCCAATATTTAAGTAGACAGTTAGTGGAGTCATCGCCACGGTCTGGCAGTCATCAATGCAACGTTTTGTACTTAACAGCATCGGATTTGATGCAATCGCCAGGGAAGATGTATTGCATGTTCCTGATTATGCCAATCAATTATGTAATCCGGAACAACAAAATCCTCGACTTATCGCGTGTATTAATGGATCATACTTTTAGACTCATGAGGGTAGTAACTTCAGAGCTTTGCGAAAGTCATATTGTGTTCACAAAGGGCGGTACTTAGTCAAACCTGTGTTAATAGTTGCATCTGATGATTACATTCTTGACATTCAAGGACCATACCTTTGTGAAAGCCGCAATAATGATGCTACTATATTACAAAATGAATTCGCAATAGACGCCAACAGAATGAGAAGTTGGTTCCAAGAAGAAGATATTGTCATTGTTGATAGGAGATACCGCGAAGCCACTAATCTTCTGACGGGTTTGAGTATTACGTGGAGAATGTTAGCTTTTCTTCCACCACATCAGCATCAACTTACAATAAAAAATGCTACCGAATCGCGTCTAGTGATGAAGCCTAGGTGGATTCTTGAGGCTAGGAACGGACAAGTGAAATCGATTTTCAAATTCTTTCAGCAAGTAGTACAGACACAACACGTTCCTAACCTAGGGAAGGATAATATTGTACATGCCAGTCAGGAACTGTTGGAACTTGTGCACATATAAGCAGAGTATTATGGTTCTTGGGATTTGCTAGCCATCAAGAAAGAATTTTTTATCCATAAAAAAAACGTATTCAGATCATGAATGATGCAGGAAATCGATTACAAGCAATCAGACAATAATTTTGATTTATTTTTTTACTGATACAAATTTCGTTATAATGAACATTCCATGATAAGTTTACTTCCGGTTATAGCCGGTAGCCGAGCAGTCGCTTTGATCCACCACGGATAATGATTTTGGATTCAGCCCGTTTTTCTTCATAGCTCTTTTGATAGGTGCGAGCATTTTCTCGCCTACGTTTTGTGTTCTCGCAAAAACCCAAACATCAGCTTTGCTGAAAATGAATGATCATATTAGCTTAGTGACCAGTAGTGACCGTACTGACGAAAATCTGAAGAATCATTAAAAACAAGTCTTTAATGACTATCCTAGATGTTACGCTCAACTCTCGGTTTCAGTCCAGTGTCGGGGTTTGTCTTCGGTCCAAAGTCGGGGGATCCAAACGTAAACAACGTTCTCTCGCCTGAGGCAGCAGTTCTGGGAAGGCGGAAACCGGGGGGACTGGAACCGAGAGTCCAGTGTACATAGTTTTCAATATAATTAATTATAAGTCCAAATCTTACTTGCGAACGCAAGAGTAAACGGCGAAAATCGAGTTATATTTTAGGTAGAAAATTGTATAATCATCAGATTTTTTTCCAAATTTGAAAGTTAATTCTCCATCTGTGGGATCGCCATCGTTTATGATTGTGCCTGACTGTTGTTGGCTTTCGTTACTGGAAATAATATAAAGTAACCGAACAATTATAAGAGTACTGGTTAAATCTGTAATTAAAACGAAAAGGGGCATCAAATAACATAAAACATCTGTTGAGAAATCAAAATTTAGGCAATACGCAAACTGGGTTTCCATATGATAAAATCATTTTCCTAGAAATAAAGAATGTTTTAAAACTTTTGATTGAGAATTTACTTTTTATTTTTAAATAAAATATTTTAGAATATAATTTAACTCACTCTGTGTCCATCCAACTGAGTTCCACTTCTAGTGTTCCATCATCGTCAGCTGTGTACATTGCCGATCCGCAGGTTCCTTCGCGTCCAGGTGTTGGGAAAATTTGACGCACTTCGTACCATAAACCCTCAAACTGTAAAAAAAATATTATACTATACAAAACAAAAGGTTGGCAATCGAGTTTTTTCCTTGAAGAGAAAACATTCGTCCTCAGAAAGAAGGAACGTCAAGGATAGTTGAAAATTAATTTTGAAAACAATTGTCTCACTGAAGCCTTCAACTAATTAAGATTATCTTAATCATCTTCATTGCAGAACTTTCTTTTTCGTTGAGAACAACTATTCTGGAACCTTCAAATTACAATTCGAAATTAGACATCATTTTTCATTTCTTTAGGGTAACCAATTTTTTACTAATTTTTCACCACTTGCAAATATGAAGGGGTTCTGGTGGATTATGAAAAATATATTAGGTTAGAAAACGAAAAATTATTTTTGAAGTTAGATATCATATCGGAATTATCTTTCTCGCAAATCACTTTCTTTGGATTTCGGATGAACATTGATTCACATTTACCTTTGTCGCATTAAAATTTTTCACTGGTTTGAAAGTATGTACACAAGGTTTATAACCAGAAGCTGTACTTATAGCTGCAGTGCAGAGTAGAATCAGGAATCCTACTCGAATCATTTTTTCGCCTGAAAATTATTAAAAATAAATAAGAAAAAATACATTTGATAAATGTATGATTAGATGTCAGTTATGAATTATGAACATTTCCTTTTAGGATGAATATGCTCTTGTTCTTGCTATAAAGTAAAATTGATTACAATTTTAAATCTTTTAGTATACGCACCTTTGAGTTTTTTATTTTTTATCTTAGAATGGACAACTTTCGTCCAAACAGGAGCTAATAGACCTGTGTCGAAATAAGTTTTCCTTTCTATTTATAGGGAAAAAGTAATCAAAAAATGCTCTAACTTTTTAATAATATGGGAAGAGCGGAAGAAAATTTTTTAGAACGCATAAATTTTTTGTCAGCAAAGAGTTTTATGGTATGCAGTTTTATTGTTTACTGAATTACCAAATATACGAATTCGATAGAGGCATGGAATTTACGAAAAAAAAAATCATGAAATTTTTATTCTTTCAACTCTTAACTGCTCAATAACGTCGCAAGATATTAAAAAATATTTTTTTGTACGCCTAAAATTTTTAGTATTATATGGTTTTATTGCTTCCTGAATTATCGAACTCGAGTCTTCCGTTGAGGCTTGCAAATTTTTTAAAAAAATTTAATACAATTTTTATTTATCTTTACTTTTTACTTTTAAATAATGACGGAAATACTATAAAATATTTTTTATTTGCTTCCTGAAATTAAAATGCTGTTTAAAATGTTGTAGGACTTTTAGATATTTGGAAGAAATTTAAGAATATTTCATACATTTCCGGAAATATTTGCAAGTTTTTAAATATTTTGATTAACTTGAAAATTTTTAAAATTATGAAATATTTTTTAAATAGACTGGACATTTTACTTGAGTTCAGAAAAATGTTTCAAAATTAGTAACAATCTTATCGATTTCTCTTTCGTAATCTTTCAAAATCTGAATTTTGTTTGATCTTTTTTCATCTCATTTAAAATTTAAAATTTTGTTCAAATTTCCCTCAAAGCTTCTGAATATCTTTTTAAGTGATTTGATTTTTTTCTCAAGTTTGGAGGAAGTTCAAAAATATTTTCAATTTTTGGAATACATTTAATGAGTGCCAAACTTCCAACATTCCTACACTTCTTTTAAACGATATCCACTCTTACCAACAATTTTGCAAAAACTGTCAAAATTAAAGAAACCACCCTAAAATATTCAACATTTTTCGTCGACATTTTCCGTAATGTTTTAACGTGTTTTCATATATTTTTAAAAGTTTTTTAAATAATGTTTTTTAAAATAAAAAATCATAAAAAATGTTTACAGAAATGTAAAGATTGTTTTTCTTTTGAAATATTTAAATACTTTTAAAAAGCTTCTGAATTTTCTTTTCGAAATCGGCATAAACCTACATTTTGATTCTACAAAATTAGAAAACTTGCCTTACGATCTTCCATTTTTTGCTGTTAAAATTTTTCATATCTTTTTGTAATGTTTCGGAATCTTTTTAAGTATTTTCTTAAAAATACTTTTTTTTTAAATAAAAAGTCATGCCTAATTTTTCCGGGAATCAGCAGATAATTTTTTTATTGTATTGAAACCTTTAAATATCTTAAACAGCTTCTAAATTTTTTGTTCGAAATCTTCAAAAATCTACGTTTTGTGTTAAATTTTCTGAAAACGTTAAAAATTGTCCTGTTAAAACTTCAAAATATCTTTTAAAATGGATCAAATCAATCCTAAGTTTTAGAAAATCCTGCAAAATAAAATCAATTGTGCTAAAATTATCCAGATTCTTTCAATAAAATTTTCAGTTCTTCTAAAATGATTCAAAATTGACAGAAATATTCTTCTGAAATTAATTTTCCAAAAGAGAAAATCATTTTAAATGTTCCTGGAAATCTTTTATATATAATTATTTAAAATTGAACAATTTTGATTCAAAATCTTGTATATTATTTTTTCAAATTCAGGGAAATGATTTTGAAGGCTGGAATTTTTCTTCAATTTTCTATTAGAATTAATTTTTAAAAATAAAAAATCAATTGAAATATTCCCATGAATCTCAACGAAAATTTTGCATTCTCTTGAAACCTTGCAAAATTCTTATTTTTTTTTGTAATCATCAAAAAATTTCATTTTTTAAACAAATTTTCGAATATTTTCAAAACTTCTGAAAATTTCTAATATTTCATTTTTGACGAAGGAAATATTTTTTTACACATACTCGTATTTTTAGGGGTATCTAGTTTTATTGTTTACTGACTCATCAAGATTACGACTTTAGTAGCGGCTTGGAATTTTTTTCAAAAAAGTTCATAAAATTTTTATTGTTCTTTATTATAACCTTTCAATGCTCATCATTTATTATTTGAAATGAAAATAAAATTTTTAATCAAAATTTGAGTCAGTTTGAAACATACATGTAGAACTTTTAGAAGTTTATAAGAAATTGAAGAATATTTGATACAATTTCTAAATATTTTCGAGTTTTTTAATATTTTGATTTGCTTTAGAATTTCTGAAATTTCTGAACATCTTTTGAACAGACTCGACTCTTTCTTAAAATTGAGACGAATCTGTCAAAATTGAAAAAATCACACTCACATCAGCCAGATTTTTTTGCTATTTCTAGAAAGCTTTTAAAATTTTTCAGAAATTTTTTCAAGTTTTTTCATAAATTAATTTTTAAAAAAGAATCCTGAAAAACTTTTCATTCTCTTGAAACATTTTGAAATTATCAAAAAGCTGAACTGAAAATAAATTTCCAAAACTCCTTCAGATTATTTTTCAAAATTTTTCGAAATTTCTTGAAATCATTTTTAATTTTTTTAGGAATCTTAAGCAAATTCTTTTATTCACTTAAAGCCTCATGTCATTTTCAAAAGACTTCTCAATTTCTTTTCGAAATCTTTAACAGTCTACATTTTGTTAAAGTTGCACAATTTTCTAACAAGTTCATATTCTTACAAAATAAAAAACTTTGGCACTGAAATCTTTTACATTCTATTTTGAAATTTTAGGAAATTACTTTGAATTTTATGAATTATTCATCAACTCTCTAACATTCATTTTTTCAATTGGAAAAGTGTTAAAAATTTCTCACAGAATCTTGAAAAATTGTATTCTCTTGTAACCTTTCCAAATTTTTTAAAAAATCTCTAATTTCTTTTTTCAAAATCTTGAAGAATCTACTTTTTATTTCAAATTTTTTGCAATTTTCTCAAATTTTAAAATTGGTTTGAAATCTTCTTAGAAATTCTAAACAACCTACACCCTCTGATTATATTTTTGAATGATTCGATTTTCTTCTGAAATTTAAAAAAGTTATACATAAACTTTCAAACATTCTAAATATCTTTTAAAAAAATTCGAATTTTTCCTAGGATGTATAAAAGCTTTAACAAAATAGAAAGAATTTACCTGAAATTTTATAGATTATTTCTGTAGAATTTCGGGAATCTTCTGAAACGCTTTGAAACCTTTTTAAATATTCTCATAAAATTAATTTTTCAAAATGAGAAATTATTTTTCAAAAGCTTTCAAAAACTTAAAAAAATTTCTTAAAATTAAACAATTTGTTATAAGCTTATAATCTCATGAAACTATGTAAAAAATTGTGCTATACAATCTTTTAAATTCTATTTTTAAATTTTAGGATGTCATTTATATTCTTTGAAATATTTCTTAACATTCTCCTACCATTCATTTTTCAAATTGAAAACATCATTTATAATTGTTCCACGGATATGAAGAAAAAATTTGTATTCTCTTTTAACCTTTCCAAACTAAAAAAAATCTGAATTTATTTTTGAAAGTGTTAAAAAATATAATTTTTTTTTAATTTTTGGTAATTTTTCCAAATTTTAGAATATTTTGGAATCTTCTCAAAACTCAAAAAATTCGAAGCCCTCCAGATAATTCTCAACATAATTTGAAATTTTCCTCAAATTGAAAAAAAATCTGCATAAATATTCTACATATTTGTTGAAAGGATTTAAGTCATTTCCAAAATGTATAAAAAGTTCTGCAAAATTAGAAAAATTCCCCTAAAAATTTGACAATAATCTCAAAAAGGTCCAAAATACGTGATTATTCTAGAAACGGATTCTCATTACCTTTTTTTGTACTTATAATATCTTTTCCAGCAATATAACCTTCTTTCCCAGGTTTGGGAATGAATGAACTCTGCCATCCTCCCACGCTGATGTCACGTGTTTTAGGGCAATTCTTTTCCTAGATAGTTTCGTCATTGGAGGGACGACGAACTCCATGCCCTTTAGTAAGTGCCCATTTCACCTTCTTGTTATCAACGACCTTGGGAGCGAAAATCCAATCGGCCTTATCCTTCTCTTGACCCCAGCCTTCCTCCTCTTGGTCGGATCGAATTCGCTGGTAATTCGGAAAGTGAATTTCCATCAGATGATTCAGCTTTGCTTTTTCCTTTCCGGGAGGCTCGCGATTAATAATCCTTATCAGCCCGAGGCTAGCTTCCCAAAATTTTGCCATCATCTTATGGAGCCTCGCTGTTTCCGGAATGATCTTTAATTCCTCACAGAAGCCCCTCCAATCCTACTGTTTATATATTCTCATCTCGTCATTGTATTCATACTGGGCAGGCGCTTAGACTTTATTGTCTGAAGGCAACTCATTTCTGTGTTCCCTGTTGCATAATGCTCTTGTTTTTTTTACGGAGTCTCTCCAGGTGGGTGTCCAACTATTCTGCTCCTTCCTTGGACCTAATTGTGCTTGTAGGGCAATTGTTGTCATATGATAGTCAGAGTCATCCGCAGAAAATCCACGGCGTGCTCTATAGTGCCATAGCTTGTGGGGAATTTCACAAACCTGCCTTTGACTTCCTCTTCATATGAGTCCCAAAGTGTCTTTCTGGGGTTTCTGATCTTCGAAACCACCGGTTTTCATATGGATAACCGGAACAAGATATATTTGTGGTCCAAGAGAGACTCCTCATCGGATAGTATCCAGCCCATTACCTTGCTCCGCAGTTCATCCAAGCACAGATTCAAATCGAGAACCTCGCTCCTGTTTTTGATCTGGAATGTGGGAGTATCACCCTGATTCAGAATCTCTACCCAACCGTATGGTGGTAGTTCGCATCACAGCCCAACAGCAAAGGAATCCTGTTCTGCCGGCGTTGCCAAACTAGAGCCTGCACCTCTAGCCTCTCTTCGCTTCTGCTCCTGAGTTTCATCTCAATGCCAGTGATATCACTGGAGCGGAGTTTGGGCACCAAGATCGCACCCGTGCCTTTGACGGCTGTGTATGTCCTTGGTGTTATTTCGCGCAGACCCTTATATATGAAACCACACCCTAAGAAGCCATCAATCCTTTCCCTGTATAAGTGTATAGCCAGGGTACTTGGATTTGGGCAATCTCTGTCTTCACCACAGATATATGTCTGATTAGAACCATCAGAGGCGCCTTGGCTGTGGTGCACATTTATCTGCATCATTGAGACTCCCGTCTCTTGCCCGTAGACTGTGCAGAAAGAGTCGCCTCAAATGATGCTGCTATATCTAATAGGGTGGGCCGAATTTCACGGAAGTATCCGAATCGAATCGTAATAGCGCAAAAAGTTGCTATTCGGCGCCCTGATCACAATGATTTTTTTTTAATCGGAACGTATCTTCCGGTTGCACATCTCGTTCAAAGTTTCAAAAAATCATTAAAAATTCAACACTTTTTGGGATTTTTTCTTAGTAAGTTATAGTGATCGGAGTTTGTTCAAAATCAGTATGTGACCTCTTCTAAATGTCCTTTGACTAAGAAAAACATTCCCCTCTCCTGTGATGGTAGAGAGAGGGGGACAAATATCGTAAAAGAGAGCCATTTTACGTTCGTTGTTTTCCTCGTGTGAAGTGTGCTGCTGCGGTCGACTGAGCCGTTGAAAGCGTTTTTCTTCTGTTTATTTCGCTGTATCCTATTTAACTTCATAGATATGTTATTCTCATCTTTATTCGAACAAAAGAAAAACGCGTCACGTGTCGAAAGCGAGCGAGGCTGTTTTCTTGAGGGTTGACGGTGACGAGTCGCATTTTAGTGTTGATCAGAAAAGGAGTTTGATTGACAATGAGGTCGAGGACGTTTGGTCAAAAATTTCATTGTCCTTTATTTGGACCGCCTAAAAGTCTGAACAAATAGATTCTTCCTTCACAGGCTGATGTTTTGCTACACTGCCAGCATGTTCGATATTCTTTAGCCCAGGCTTCGGCCAGTCCAAAACAGGAGGTCAGCTTCTCTGCAGTAGTTAATATCGTTGCTGATGATATAGAGTCCATTTACACTAAGGCATCTTTGCCAAGGGTCTCTCGCACGAGAATTATACAACTTATCAAAACTCTTCACGATAAGTATTACTACACCCGTAAAAAGTTAAACAGGGACAAAAAATACCTGGAAAAACCGAAGGAGTACACACAATACATTTCTGACTGTCAAAAAACTTTATTAGACCTATGTTCCTGCAAGTGCAAAATATACCTTCAGTGTGATTGCAACAGAACAATAGATAAATGTACCTGTGATCAGCCGGTTGCAATCGACTGTTCTTGCCCTGTCAACAGGAAAGTTTCTGTGATAGAGAGGAAATTTCTTTACGCACAGCGGCATCACAGAATTGGCAAGATAGGAACAGTTGACCAAAAGGAGAGTGAAAAGATTAAAGAGAGGCTGGCAAGGAAAGCAAAACAAATAAGACAAGAGGGTGCTAGTTCTTCCAAGACTACAGCCAACATTATCTTAGATTCTGAAACTCCGACTTGGGCTTAATATCTGAAACAAATAAATCACGGGTTATTGATTAAAACAAAATAAGACGGGCGAAGTCTCTAGTTCGGAGTATCTTAAGGAATGAGCAGTTAGAGAAAGCTGACGTACATCCTAGAGGCCTATACTTCGATGGGCGCTCAGATGACACTCTTGTAATTGAGACAAAAAACTTTAAATTTCTACGTTCATAGGGTTGTTAGCAATAAAATGTAGATCTATAGACAACTCTTCCATATTGTTCAACTGCTGCACGAAAACTAACCATTTTGAACTCAAATCTCGTGAGATCGATTCATCCCAACCAACCTTCAACTTCCAACATTCTTGAATGATAACCTTCGCGGAAAAGATTATGGGTCCAAGCGAGCATAGCGGATAGAAGGTTTTCGCGATTCCGGATAGTATGATTCGTTAATTAAATTCAAAAGAAAGATCGATTTATTTAGAGGAATAGACTAAACTGTCTTACTGAGAATTCCATGTGACTCCAAGCGTTTTTGAAACCAAATTTTGAATTGTTATATTTTCAGAACGGAAGACCTTTTTGTCGATGCCATCGAGTGCATGATGGTGGTTGGAAGCCGATCGCCGTATGTTAAATTTACCACGCTTCAGTAACTCAATTATTTCGACACAAATTTCTGAAATTGTTTCCAATGATTCGGCTCCAGTAAGCAAGTCGTCAACGTACAAATCACGTTTACGAATTTTACTGGCCTTAGGAAAGTCTTGTGCTTCATCCTTAACAAGTTGATGTATTGTTCTAATCGCGAGAAAAGGAGCTGACGACACGCCAAATGTTACGGTATTTGAATAAAACACGCGTACTTGATCTTCATGATACCAAAAAATAGGTTGAAACCTACGGTCATCTGGAAGTTCTTCGATTTGTCTATACATCTTTTTGACGTGTGCCGTAATAACATACGTGTGAGTGTGAAACCTTAACAAGTGTCCAAAAAGTTTGTTCTGAATAGTGGGACCGACCATAAGAACCTTGTTCAAAGAAAGTTGTTTATGAGTTTTTGCTGAAGCATCAAAGACTAACTGAACCTAAGCCATTACTTACTTAGTACCTTAGTAGCCATGCTGGTATCTTTAATCACAGCATGATAGGGTTTATAATATCCAGGCGATGACTCGTCTGAAGCTAACGTCATGTGCCCTAAGTCGATATATTCTTACACTGATGTATGATACTCAATTTTTAATTCTGGACAAGCTTCTAATTTTTTCTGCAAAGAGTAAAATCGACAAAGAGACTGTGTACGAGAATCACCTAACTCTACTTTATCTACACGAAACGGAAGACGACCTGTGTACCGCCCATCTGCATTGCCTTGAGTCTACCAACTATTACCCAACCAAGTCGAGTTTTTTGAAGAAACAAATCTGAATCATCACGAGAGAACATAATTTGACCGGATTGAATCAATGATACGGTAGTGCCACAACCGACTAGAAGATCTACTTGTCTTGAAATGTGAAACTGTGGATCGAAGAGAGGCAGTGTCGTTGGAATTATAATACTATTTCGAGGAACCGTTTCGCTTGGTTCAAAGTCTGATATTTTTCAAATGATTAAACAGGAAAGTAATTTCGAGAAATTGCTATTTAAAGATTCAATGCGAACATCGACGACGCCTTTCCCCGAAGTGTTCAATGCATTCACCACGCTGATTCGAACAGAACACGCCTGTGCGAGGAGTTTAAGTCTTTTCGCAAGCTCAGCTGTGATTAAATTGGTTGTCGCCTAAGTGTCAAGCAAGGATCGCGCTTTGATGGATCTATCGAAATTATCAAGAACACAAAAGATTGTACTCATCATTAGTGTTGATTTAAGGCTGTAGGACAAAATCTTGGAAACGCTCAACTCTAGTCATTTATTTGACTGATTGCCTGAACTTGAAGCTTGGTCTGGAACGATACTTATGGATGAACCGGTGAGAGCATGTGCTGTGCGAGTCGAATGAAGTAAGGTGTGATGAAAACTACCGCATTTCTTGCATCGTGAAGAATTGCGTTGACCAATATGCTTTCGTAGACAATTCCTACACAAACCTTTGGATCAGACGGCTTCCCATCGCTGATCCACTGTCAACGTTTCGACGCTCTTGCATTTAAAAGCTGGGTGATTTTGGGAAGAATAATCACACGAGAATTGAGTACTCGTTTCAAAAGAACGCTTTCCGGTCTCACCCTTGTGGGCCTTGAGCGATTTCGCGTTTTAAATCTTTGGACGTTAATAGCCTGATTAATCCTTCGGCTGGATGGGATTGTCGTTCATCGAGTTGATACACACATCTAATGTGGGAAAATTATCTAATTTAAGAGTCTTCTCCCATTCTTCCCTGATTTCCTTAGGTGAGACACGCTCAAGAACACGCATTACGAATCGCGGTTCAGGTTCAACACTAAGTAAACTAAGCGAACTTAAATTTTGTTAAACGTCGTCCACGATTCTACAAAGATTACCGGGAGTTACTTCAGTAATGACTGCTGTATCGAGAATTACATCAATATGCTTGGAAATTAATATTCTTTTTCGAGCATACGGTGCTTTCAACAAATCCCATGCCTGCTTGTAACTCTTTTCAGACACGCTTATGAGATATTTTATTGGCTGTCGCGCCTTGCAAAGAACCTTGAAGATATTGGAACTTCACTTTGTAATCGATGTCCGGGCGTAATTTTGCTACCGTGAGTTCAATCATTTTTTGCTTCTCGACGAAAGGTTGAACTTCCTGCAAAATTACTAGGCGAAATATCGGCTTGTGAATTTCCTGATTTCTGCAAGGTCTCTACATGTTCCGCAACTTCATAAAAGAGAGTCCGAATTTTCTCTATGAATCCTGCGCCCTTATTTTCGGGATCCATCAATAATTTATTATGCAATTCTTTGTATGCGTGAAATTAACTATTTAAGCGCGTCACGCGTAATTTTTCTTGTATAGGATTTACAGACGAATCGGCTAAAACAGCGGCTAGTGCAGTCAGTTGACCTTGAAGTGCTACACACTTTCGAACAATGAAATTAACGCGGGTCAGAACTTACGCGATAGGAGCCATTTTATTGAATTTGGGAATGAACCTTGCAACAACTTCAGAGAGACAGAGAGAGAAAACGACGTAGTGAGTGCGAGAAGCACGATGGGATTGCGCGAGAGCGAAAACAAAGTGGGATTGTGTGCGAGCGAGAATAAAGTGGGATTGTACGCGCACGAGAGAGAGAGAGAGTGACGAAGTCTCGCGCTTGATATTTTCTTTCTGCTGATATAATAGAGCTGGCAACTTGGTACACAAACAATTTGCAAAGTTTCTCATAAAACAAACATTCAATTGCCCCAAGATGAGAGATAGAATGGTACTTAGCTCTTTACCCCGGTGATAATCCGTCCACGCACTCCTCGTGCAGAAAGTTAAAGCGTACGGGACGCGATGATGGTCGGAATACTTGCAGCAGAAATGTTTCTCGGAGGGAAAACGGGTAAGGTGCTGTAGCGTGCTGGTGGAAATGTTCTTCACCTTGCGCCCCTGGTTTGTGTATGAATTTTTGTCAAATTATTTATGCTTCACCTTACAGGAACCATCAAAATGTATCATCGAAAAAACAGAGAATTTGAATTTATCTAATTATCGATAAGTGGAGGTGGATAAATAAGTACAATATAATTGGGTATAAAAAGGATTGCTATATTTTTAACCAACAAAGAGGGAAATGCCTTACGGCATAAAAACCCTCTGAAGATTCGACAGAACTTGTAAGAAACAAAGGAAATTTTCAGGGTGAAGCATAAATTATTGTGTGTGTGGGTGTGTGTGTGTGTATGTAGATAGTATTTCAGAAGACGATGGACATCGCGTCCTCGGGGAGCGTCACTTGGTGACCTCCGCCATGAGCTGCTCGAATTTTTACAATAAGAAAATTATAGTCACACACTCACTGCATTCACACATTCACAAACGCGAGCACAACAAAATGTTGGGATACGACCGCGTGTCCCGTATCTAGTTGTTATTCACGAAAGAATAAGCAGTGTCATTCGGAGTCACTCAACAAGCACTTCGGAAACGCTTCAAAGCCACCGGAATGATTCAGAAGCAAGGGAATTGAATTATGTATGAATTTGAGTTCCGTAGGAATTTGGGTACGAATTGGGTTCCGTACGAATGACCGGCCAAGGAATACTTGGAAACCCTGAAATGAGATGTCTTACCCCACCCGCCGCACTCTCTAGACATCGCTCCTCCGACTACCAGTTGTTTCGGTAGATGGCACATTGCCTGGCTGAGCAGCATTTCCACTCTTATGAAGAAGTCAAAGAATGGGTCGATTCGTGGATCACCTCAAATTACGAATCGTTTTTTCGAGATGGTATCCGTAAAACGCCCAAAAGATGGCAAAGAGTATTGGCTAGAGATGGACAGTACTTTGGATCATAAATAGGTAATCACTTGTTGAGAATAAAGTCTCAAATTTCAGTAAACACCGGCGGAAGCGTAAAACGGCGGAAGCAAATTTTCGCGCCTAATGTATATAATATAATATATGATAAAAAAATACAATAAAAAAAATTAATTAAATAATAGTCTATTTGTTCTATATTTTTTTACTACATTATTCGAAATGCTATACTACTCCTTATTTAAAATTTGAGAAACATTCGAGTTTGCACTATTTTTAAAATATCCACTTTAAAAATTGACAAAATGCTATTTCTCAGGCATGCGCAGTACTGCTCCGGGGCCTCGCTGGGAGCACTGTTGGCAGCCATACCTATGCAAAACAGGCATGGAAAATTTCGACAAAAGGTTGAACACTAGTTTGAATTTCCTCTTACAATATTTAAACATATGAACTATTGGCGGATTTCATGTTCAGATTAGAAAAAGAACTGCAAAAATTATTATACAGATACTTATATTCGCTCGTATTTCGAGGTTCAATTCCATTCTCAATGATAAACGTAATAGCAGACAATAATTTTGATTTATTTTTCACTGATAGAAATTTCGTTATAATGAAAATTCCTTGAAATTTTTTTTTTCAGGTTTTAGGAATACACGCAGCCTTTTCGAACCGTCACTTGTAATGACTTTGGATCCAGCCCGGCTTTGGTCATAGCTTCCTTCACAGGGTCGAGCGATTTCTCGTCTATCGTTACTGTTTTTGAAAAAACCCAAACATCAGCATTGCTGAAAATAAATAATCATCTTAGCTTATAGCCGCCAGTAAATACAGTGATGGAAAAAACTGAAAAAATCATAAAAAATAAGTCTGCAATGACCATTTCATGATGTTACACTTTTTTCAATCTAATTAATAACGAGTAAACCTCTTACCCTCCAATACAAGCGTAAACGCTAAACATTTTGCTCGGAACGTACTGGAAAATTTGGTACTCAACAGATGTGCCTCCGATCGAGACAGTCAGACGTGCTACATTCTTGGCTCCAACGGGTTTGATAGTGCCTGATACTGTTTTTGGTGCGCCTCTAGAAATAATAGAAAGTAACCAAACAATTATAAGAGTGCTGGAAAAGTTGTTACAAAAACAGAAAGGGGCATCTAATGATATAAAACAAATAAAGAATGTTTTCGTCTTTTTCAATTGAAAATTTACTTGTTCTTTTTTAATATAAAATTCTAGAATAAAATTAAACTTACGACTTATCAAGCCAATCGAGAGTCACATCGAGTGAACCATCTGGTTTAGCCTTGTACGTGGCCGCACCGCAGCTTCCCTCACGTCCAGGTGCTGAGAAAATTTGACGCACTTCAAACCATGTAGTCTCAAACTGTCCAGAGAAGAATATAAAAATATATCAAAATTAAAAGGTTCATAATCGAGGATTTTCCGTAAGGAAGAAACAATCGTCCTGAGAAGGACAAAAAGTCAAGGATAGTTAAAAGTGCACTTTGAAGACAATTTTCAAGCCTCAATAACCCAAATTACGGGAGTATTGGGTTCCAAAACGAATTCAAAAAATTGAAAAATTATTTTTAATGTTAGTGATCATCTTTGAATTATCTTGCTAACCAATTACTTTCTTCAAATTTCTGATGAACATTGATTCACATTTACCACTTTTGGATCAAAATTGTCCACTGGTTTGAAGCCAGATACACAAGGACTATAAGCTGAAGCTCCAGCAGTCAAAGCTGCAATGCAGAGTGGAAGCAGAAATCCTACTTGAATCATTTTTTCGCTTGAAAATAATTACAAATAAATTAGCAAAAAATATACCAAAAATTCATCATTCAATGTGAGGAATCAATTATGAATGTTTTCCCGCTCGATAAATACGCATGTGGACGAATTTGCGCTCATAATAATCAAAAAATAATTATATGCCTTCATCTTTATCGCAGAGACCCCAAACGATGCCTAAATGTTCAACAATTATAAATAAATACAGTTATGGTTTATAATTAACAATTATTAATAAATAAATTACATGCGTCATTATTCAGCATTGGTAGAATGTTCTTCCTGTAAAGTAACTTTGATTACAATTTTAAATATTTCAGTATACGTACCTTGAAGATTTTTTAGTTGTTTCTTAGAACGTGCACGTTTCTTTGAAACAGGAAAAGAACTGTGCCACAATGGATTTTTTTCCGTATATATAGGGAAAAAGTAATAAAAAGATGCGGTAACTTTTTAATAACGTTCGAAGAGTAAACGAAACATTTTGAGAACGCATACATTTTTTTCCTAAGTAAATAGTTTTATGATATGTAGTTTTATGGTTTACTTAGTTACCAAATATGAGAATCCGGTAGCGGCTCGGAATTTTTCAAAAACAAGTTCACAAAGTTTTTATTCTTCTCAACATTCCACATTTCAATAACGACGGAAAATACTAATTTTTTTTCAATGCATACATTTTTTAGAAGTATACTGTTTCATTTTTGACGTAATTAATAAACTTTAATAAAATTAATAAAAATTAAGAAATATTATTTAAATAGCACACCTTTTTTGAAGGTCCTAGCATTATGATATTTTTTGATTGGAAATAAAAATAAAATCTTCAAGAAGAATTGAAGTCAGTTTAAAATATATTATAAGATTTTTACAAGTTCGGAAAAATGAAACAATATTTTATTTATTTTCGGCAATATTTTGAAGTTTTTAAATACGAGTTTCTTGATTAGCTTCAAAATTCCTTTAATTTCTGAACATATTTCGAACAGTTTCGAATTTTCCTTAAAGTTCCAAAATTATTCCAAAATGGTTGAAATATTTTTAAACTTCCTCTTATAATTCTTTTTTTTTGAAATAGAAAATAATTTGAATGTTTTCTATGAGACTAAAAGAAAATTTGTTATTCTCTGTAAAGCTTTGTATATCATTAAAAATTTCTATTAAATTAATCTTTAAATTACTGTATTAAATTGTTTTTGACTTTTTTAAAGATTTTTAGAGAATCTGAACTTTCCAAATATCTTTGAAAATTATACGAGATATCAGAAATTCTTGCAATATGTATCGAAAAAATATTGCTAAATTTTTTTTTGTTAATTTGGAATAATAATAAAAAATTGTGGCAAGAAAAGATCCAATCGAAAAAATATTCAGGTCTTTCAGAAGTTTGGAGGAAGTTCAAAAATATTTGGAAAAACTCTAAAAATTAAAAGAAACTTCCAACAATATTTCAGATTTTTTCCGACATTTAAAGATGTTTTGAAAAATTTTCAAATCTTTTTAAATAATCAGAAAACATACTCGTATTTTTAGTGGTATCTAATTTTATTGTTTACTGACTCATCAAGATCACGACTTCAGTAGCGGCTCGAAAATTTTTTCAAACAAGCTCATAAAATTTTTATTGTTTTTAATTTTAACTTTTCAATAGTCATCATTTTTTTATTTGAAATAAAAATAAAACTTCTTACCAAATTTTGATAATGTTTGAAGCATATGTAGAACTTTTAGAAGTTTATAAGAAATTTAAGAATATTTTATACATTTTTGAAAATATTTTAGAGTTTTTTAATATTTTGATTTGCTTTAGAATTTCTAAAATTTATAAACGTCTTTTAAACAGCCTCGACTTTTTCCTAAAATTGAGACAAATCTTTCAAAACTAGAAAAATCACGCTCATATCACCCAGATTTTTCGTAATTTTCTGAAATTTAAGATTTTTTTGGAATCTTCTCAAAACTTCTAAACAATCTAAACCCTCTAAATATATTTTTGGATGATTCGATTTTTTCCTAAAATTTGAAAAAGTTATACATAAACTTTCAAACATTCTAAATATCTTTTGAAAAGATTCGAATTTTCTCTAAGGTGTATAAAAACATTGGCAAAATAGAAAGAATTCACCTGAAATTTCAATTTCTGTAGAATTTCGGAAATCTTTTGAAATGCTTTGAAACCTTTTTAAATATTGTCATATTATTTAAATTCTTCCAAATATTTCTTAACATTCTCCTACCATTCATTTTTCAAATTGAAAGAAATCATTTATAATTGTTCCACGAATCTTAAGAAAAAATTTTTATTCTCTTGTAACCTTTCCAAATTAAACAAACATCTGAATTTATTTCTGAAAGTGTTACAATATATAGATTTTGTTTGAAATTTCAATATTTCTCAACATAATTTGAAATTTTTCTGAAATTGGAAAAGAATCTGCATAAATTTATAAATATTCTACATATTTGTTGAAAGGATTTGAGTCATTTCCAAAATGTATAAAAAGTTCTGCAGAATTAGAAAAATTCCCCTAAAAATTTGCAGATTATCCTTCTAGAATCTTGGAAATCTTATGAAATGGCTTGAGACCTTTTTAAATATTTTCTGAAAATTAATTTTTTGAAATGACAAATTATTTGAACTTTTCATACAAATCTAAAGACATTTTTTCACTCCCTTGAACGTTTCGATATCCACAAAAAGCTTCGAAATTTTTTCAAATATATTTTTCAATTGTGAGTTATTCAGCTGACAAATTGCACGGGAATAGGTTGAGAATTATGAAAAGAATCTCAAAAAACTCAAAAAGACATGATTCTTATTCTACAAACCGATTCTCGTTAGCTTTTTTTGTACTTATAATATATTTTGCAGCAATGTAACCCTCCTTCCCAAGTTTAGGAATGAATGAACTCTGCCATCCTCCCACGCTGATGTCACGTGTTTTAGGGCGATTCTTTTTCTAAATAGTTTCGTCATTAGAGGGATGACGATCTTTGCTTCTTCCTTTTCGGGAAGCTCGCGATTATCAAGCCTAATCAGCCCGAGGCGAGCTTCCCAAAATTTTACCAGCATCTTATGGAGCCTCGCTGTTTCCGGAATGATCTTTGATTCCTCACAGAAGCCCCTCCAATCCTACTGTTTATATATTCTTATCACTTTATTGTATTCATACTGGGCCGGCTTATGGACTTTTCAGTCTGAAGGCAATCATGTGATGTAGTCAGAGTCATTCGCAGAAAATCCACGGCTTGCTCTAACTCATCTATAGTGCCATAGCTTGAGGGGAATTCCACAAACCTGCCTTTGACTTCCTCTTCATATGAGTCACAATGTGTCTTCCTGGGGTTTCTGATCTTTGAAACCACCGGTTTTCATATGGATAACCAGAACAAGATATATTTGTGGTCCGAGAGAGACTTCTCATCGGATACTATCAAGCCCATTACCTTGCTCCTCAGTTCATTCGAGCATAGATTCAAATCGAGAACTTCGCTCCTGTTTTCAATCTGGAATGTGGGAGTATCACCCTGATTCAGAATCTCCAGCTGATTGTCCGCTCAGTATTTGATTAAATCCCTCCTTTTGTCATTGATGTTTATGCTACCCAAACCGTATGGTGGGAGTTGGCATCACAGCCCAACAGCAAAGGAATCATGTTCTTCCGGCATTGCCGAATTAGAGCCTGCACCTCTAGCCTCTCTTCGCTTCTGCTCTGAGTTGCACCTCAATGACAGCGCTATCACTGGAGCGGAGTTTAGGCACCAATATCGCACCCGTGCCTTTCACGGCTGTGTATGTCCTTTGTGTTATTTCGGGCACACCCTTATAGATGGAACCAAAACCTAACAAGCCACCAATCCTTTCCCTGTATAGCCAGGGTACTTGGATTTGGGCAATCTCTGTCTTCACCACAGATATATGTCTGATTAGAACCATCGGAGGCGCCTTTGCTGTGGTGCACATTTATCTGCATCATTGAGACTCCCGTCTCTTGCCCGTACACTGAGCAGAGAGAGTGTCATCAATGGATGCTGTTATATCTAAGAAACCTTGTGAAGAGCCTTGGTTAGTTTTGGAGAACCGCGCTGTGCTTGACGATTGATTTGAGTAGGGCTGCAGATCAGAGCCCTAATTATTTTTGTTTTTAGTGACTATGTCGCTTATTTTCGTCCCACGAGTAGCTAGGTAACGGAAGAACGACATTTGCAGAGCTCCGCTTGGAGGGTGTGGGTCTATATAATATGAGCTTCGACTTTGTCCCCCAAAGTCTTCATTAGGACACCCTACTTTGTGAGTCCGACGTGCCGCCTCAACTGAGAGGGACGTGCTGGGGTGTTCAAGGATTTGTTGACGCTAGTGCCATTCAGCTCTTGACATGGCGATCGCATCATGGTTTGGGAGCATAAGAACTGGCGTCGTAGTTATTTCAAAAGGGCTTTGCTATTACCAACTGGAAGGACCGCTCTTCAGATTAGGTCCCGCAGACTAGAGTCCATCAGTTCTGAAAAAGCAACATCAATTGAAATTTTTCTTTGAATCCAACGATAATTCCTGCATTCTCTTCAAAAATTTAAAAACTCCCAAACAGTCTTTTTTAATCTTCAAATATCTGCAGTTTGTTTGGAATTTTTTGAAATATTTGTAGGAGTTAAATTATTTTCGAATCTCTGCAAAACCTTCAAATCTTCTCAAAATTGAGAACAATATTGTGAAATATTCCTATACCATTTGAAGATTATTTTCAAAAGTATGGAGCTAGAAGCATTTGAGAAACCTTAAAGAATATTGCGCTTATTATAAAATGTTGAGTTAAAATAAACCATCTTAAATGATAACACTATAACATCAAATATGAATTTGAATAATTAGCAAAATGTTATCGGCCCATGGAGATGGATAGCTGATTCTAATTTAGATATCTTTCTTAAATGATCTTTTTTACAAATTCATTTCTTCAGATTTCTGCTAACTATTTATCAACAATAACCACGGATTCATCAAAATTCGGCACTGGATTCGCATCTGGAGTAGCTTCAAAACCTTGAAGTTGAGCAAACGCTTCAGTGCAGAATAGAAGAAAGCATCACACTTGAGTAATTCTAATATGAATCCAAGAAAGAATGTCTGTTATAGAAAAGTATGTTATATAATCGCCAAACATAACTTAAGTATCGAAAACCAGTGTTGTATATAATGGACACTGTTTTTGCGAATTTCGACCTACATCGAAAGTTCCTCAAGGTTCAAATCTTGACCCGTTATTGTTCATTATATTTGTAAATTATATCTTCTTGAGCTCACTTTGTTACTACTTGATCTATGCTGAGGACATTAAGTTATATTATCCTGTATCTAGCGTCCATTTTTGTGAAATTCTACAGGCGAACCTGGAAAAATTAAACAAATAGTGTAAGAACCCGGTGCTTCCTATTCATTCAGAACAGTCTTCGGAGGTATTAATCAAAAGAAATAATGCTACGTTGATTTACCAGAACTCACTTGATGCAGTGAATATAGTACAGGTTGAAAGGATTCAAGACCTTGGTGTGCTTTTCCATAATCGTTTAACATGACGCTCACAGAATGACAATATGTTGCTGCTGCTCATAAATCTTCAGGTTTTCTTACGCGTACATGCAAACATTTTAAATCAACAGCGGCAGCGAAGCTACTGTTTTAACTGAGTGTTAGAGCCAAACTTGAATTTCTATCTGTCGCCTGGGCACCTACTACACAAAACTACTTAAAACTGAGTGAACGTTGTTAGAATCGTTTTTTGAATATCTAGCTTGGATCTGTCATTCGCTGCAGGTCCTACCTCAACAAGGAACTGTGTGTTTCTGGTTTGCTTCACACCCCTCATTTTCACACCTAGGGTGTCCGGTTTCCCAATTGCTCGAGGTCTTTAAGGTCCTCAGCGTTTTCCCTCAGTACGGGTGTAGGTGTTGTCGCCCTCCATCCTTCTTCTTTGGCATAGACGTCGCAGCCTCTGCTGCGGTGCGGTTTCTCGGCTGTTTGGACAGGTGTCTCGTGACACTTGCCTAAATGGGACTCAATGAGGGCTCCTTTCTCGCTTTCTATGCTGGGGAGTAGCAGCCTCCACAGCTTTTTCAGTTTGAGACACCGTCTGGCTGGTGTCTTTCTTCGCGTTGGCCGTATCCACAACCTGGTGATGCGCTCAGTGGCCGGGCCCAAGGCAGCTGAGGGACCAATTGTTTTCTGCCTCCGAATCTTGCCTTAATTATCTTAATTTCATGAATTCATGAACAATTTTCGAAAATGCTCTACCTTTTTGCATTTTTATCCAAAATACCTGCTTAACAAACTCTTTCTTTTTTTTAGACCTTAAAAAAGTGTTTTTGATCAATCTTCCGGAAGTTATCGTGCCTACACAATACTGTAGACTGAAGACTACAGGCAGACAGACATCTTTGTGAAAATTGTTTTTTCTGACTCAGGGGGTCTCAAAACGTGGAGATTTGATGGAAACTGACGAAGTCAAATCTAAAAAAAAATTGTTCATCGTGTTTTGGTTAACAGATTTTATGTACTCATTTTTTCGCACCTTGTATCGTTTCTCAAAACTTTTGTTTCAATATTGTTAACGATTGGAATAAAAACTATGCGCCCTATCAGAAATCACGATCTATCAAAAAATGATGTTCAACAAATTGTAGATCTTTTTTTCTCTCAGGTAGTTTGAAGTTTACCAATATTCTCGACAAAATTAGTCAGGATTCAGTCATCATTTTTAAAGAAAATTTCTATAGAATTGCCCTAATTTATCATCAATATAGCGAAACATTTTGTTTCCATGGTGCAACATGTTTTAAGTTGTAACAAGAAAGTTGACAAAATTTCAATATTTCCTCTGGGCAAAGAAATATTCTTTGTGAAATATATGGAATGAGCAACCATGATGTTGCTATTAAATTTGTTTGAATTATACGTTAATTTTATTTTTTTATTTTTTCCCTAAAGATGAGATGTCTCAGAATTTTTCCAGCTTTTTTGTTCCAATTTCGTGAAATGTTTATTATATTAGACTTAACACACATTTTTTTAAAACATTCAAGTTTCACTATTTTTTCAATATCTTCTTTAAAACATGAAAATAAAACTTTTATATATAAAAAAAATTTCCAATTGTAAATAAAATTTCCGGGTTTTCCCGATTTCTCAGGCTGCTAGATACCCTGCTTTCTGAACTGATCTTTTTTAAATAGAATGAAACAATGTGAATGAATCGAAATGTATTTAGAAAAATATTTGAAAATCTTTTTCCATATTTGAAACCCTACGAAATCCAGTACTTCTTGTGAATAAACGCTTTTGAAATCCAATCCTATTTTATAAAATCCTTTGAGATTGATTAAAATTACGTTGAGATCTTTAAGACACTATAAAATAAACAAAACGCAAATTTTTGTATTTCCCTGAAAACCTTCAAAATCCTTTTTGATATCACCAAAGTTTTACAATTCATTAAAAATTCATGGGAATATGTTGAATACATCAAAACATTTTTAATTCTCTGGAATCCCTCCAAGTTATTGAAATCATTTAGAACTTCTTCGGAATCTTTGAAAAATCTTTGCAATAGAAATAAAACCTGAAACATTTAAAATCCCTTTAATTTTCTTGAAAATTCATAAACTCTAACGAATGCTTTTTGACATTATTAAAATCTGTTGAAAATTCCGTGAGATCTTTGAAAGTGCATTCAAATTCTCTAAAAATGTTAATTTTAAATATTTAAGTATAGAAACAGAAACTAAAAGAAATTGATATCGTTTTGGTTTTTTCAACTCTCGAATTTTTAATAACACCGAATGATAATAAAAAATAATTTTTAGAGGGCGTACTTTTCTTTATCCTACATAGTTTTATTTTTAATTGAATTAGCACACTCATGACTTTAGCAGAAAATCGAAAATTTTCAAAAACAAGTCCGTAAAGTTATGTATCATTCTTTTCAACTCTCTACTTTTCAATAACAACGGAAAGTAATAAAAAAATATTTTTTTCTATGCATACATTTAGTAGAGGTATACCTTTTCATTTCTGACAAGATTATCAAACTCAATAAAAGATATTAAGAAATATTATTTATATGACACACCTTTTTTCAAGGTACCAGCATCATAATATTTTTTGATTCGGAATAAATATAAAACCTTTAAGAAGAATTTGAGTCAGTTTAAAATTTCGCAATTAAAAACGTGGTAGCAGACAACAATTTGTATTTATTCTTCACTAGTACAAATTTTGTTTTAATGAATATTCCATAATAAGTTCATTTCCGCTTTCAGTTGAAAAAATCTGGGCAGCCTCCTTGAACCGACACTTTCAATGATTTTGCATCCAGCCCGGCGGCGGACACAGCATTGCTGATAGGCTCGATCGCTTTATCTGTCACTTCAAATGTTTTTGCGATAACCCAAACATAAGCTTTGCTGAAAATAAATAGCCATCTTAGCATATAGCGGACCGTAAATAATGTAACGAAGAAAAACTCAAGAATGATAAAAAATAAGTCTTTGTTGACTATTTGATGTTGTTACATATTTTTTAATATAATTAGTAATTAGTGCATATCTTACTTATTATAACAAGAGTAAGCGCCAAAGAATGTGTCTGCGAAGTAAAAAATTGTGTAAGCAGTAGTTTTATCTCCAAATTTGGCAGTCAGTTGTGCTGTGTTCTTGTCGCCACTGGGTTTGATCGTGCCTGTTATTTTTTGCTTTTTATTTCTAGAAATAATAAGAAGTAACTAACAATTACGAAAGTAATGGTAAACCATATAATGAAAAGGGGCGTTCATCATATAAAACATTTCTCTCAAGCAATCAAAATTTGAGCAATACACGGATTCTAAATTCAGGAAATGGTATGCAAAAGTGTCAGAAAAAAAACGAGAATTATTTTAATGTGCCTCTTATTAGGAAGACTTCGTTTGCATACAATCGAATCAGTTTCCTCGGAATGAAGAATGTTTATAAATTTTTTCATCAAAAATTTACTTTTTTTATATGATATTCCAGAATATAATTTAACTTACGTTGTGTCAACCCAACGGACATCCACATTTATTGAACCATCTTTGCTGGATGTGTATTGGGCCGCTTCGCAGGATCCTAGACGTTCAGGTACTGAGGCAATTTTACGCACTTCGTACCATGTGTCCAGAAGCTATACAAAGAAAATTATTATATATAAAAATATATATTCACGGTGGAGATATTTGGTTCCTTGTTGAGTGGAGTAAAGGATCCTATTACCAAGTTAAACCCTTTTCTTTTATCAGCAAACACAGAAGGTTGGTCTGAATGAGGACTCTACCTGATTGAAATTATTCTTGGTGAAGTCAAAGTGTTCGGGAATCATGACATTCGCGTACAAAGTTTTTGTGCGAATGTTGATCATCAGGCATACGTTGAAGGAAAGTGTGTGTCAGCTATATCCCATGCACAGAAATCAAGATTCCCCTAATTTCTGATTGGTGGCAAGATTTATCACAACCAATCTTAAGCCACCAGGCGCGTGGTGCGACAGTATAGGCTGCCTGATTAATCAAGAGTTTCACTAGAGTTCTCGTGACCAATCAGAAGTCACTGGGCGCAAAGAATAGTCACTACTATCATATCGTCATCTGATGAGTTGAGCGTTTAGGTTGGTTCACATGGTACGCAATTTTACCATGATTCTGAAGAAGATTTAAAAAAAAAACGTTCGCGAATAATTCCGACAGTGACTCCGAAGATTTGGAAATTGTACCTCAGACATTCGACAGAACGCTCAAGATTCCGGTTTGGACAGGCTGCGACTTGTTCTTTAAATATAATATACAAAAGTGAGACACGTCTGAAAAATCACAACATGCAAAGTCATGAAGCCCCAAAATCTTGCTGCCTCGCAACATTTTTTACTTAACGAAATTCCCTTTACAAAGGTTACAAACAATAGTATGTGATACGCGTGCGGGTTGGTGATTCCCAATTCCCACACTTGTATCATGATGTACTATTTTGACCTACTATTCTGAAATCTTTAAAACATAATATCAAATCTGATATACCTTTTTATTTCTTTAGGGTAGCCAATTTTTCACTAATGTTTTACTTCTGGAATCTGTGAAGGGTCGAGGGGATTAGCGTAATATACTGGATTCCAAAATAAAAAGTTATTTTTAAAGATAAATATCGTCTTCAAGTAATTATTCTTACAATCTACTTTCTTAAATTTCTGACGAATATTGATTCACATTTACCTTTTTGATATCAAATTTTGTCACTGCTTTGAATCCAGGTACACAAGGGGCAAGAGCAGGAGCTAGAGGAGCTTTAGGAGCTGGAGCTTTAGGAGCTGGAGCCTGAGCAGTTACAGCTGCAATGCAGAGTAGAAGGAGGAATCCCGCTTGAATCATTTTTCCGCCTGAAAATTATTGGAAGTACATAAGAGAAACATATATAATAAGTTCATGACTCAACGTTAGGTACAAATTATGACCGTTTCCCTACAGGATAAATATGGATGTCGTCGAAATTCACAATATTTGTAGGGTTGCATAATCAAAGGTTTGGGTGATCAACAGAATACGAAACTTAAAATTTTTTTCCTCAGCACGTGCACTATGAGACATGTACTAAAAGAAACTATGTCGCAGAAGATTTTTTCCTGTATATATATATAGGGCAAAAATAATAAAAAGACGCTGTAACTTTCCAATAACGTTAGAAGAGCAAACGAAAAATTTTTGGAACGCATTAATTTTTTTTGGGTAAATAACTTTATGGTATGTGATTCTATTGTTCACTGAATTACCAAATATACGATTTCGGTAGAGTCTCGCAATTTTCTAAAAAAAAGTTAATAATGTTTCTGTTTTTTTGGCATTAAAATTTTTATTAACTCCGCATGATATTAAGAAATATTTTTTCAGAAGGCGTACATTTTTTCATCGTATATAGTTTTAGCTTTTAACTGAATTAGCAAACTCACGACTTGAGTAGTAGATCGAAATTTTTCAAAAACAAGTCCATAAAGTTGTTATTCTTTTTAAAATTTTACTTTTCAGTAAAAACGAAAGACACTGAAAAAAAAAAATTCCTCAATGCATACATTTTTTAGAGGTACACCGTTTTATTTTTTACGTTATTATCGAACTCAATAGAAGATATTCAGAAATATTATTCGAATAGGACACCTTTTTTGAAGGTCCTAGCATCATAATATTTCTTCATTCGAAATAAAAATGACTGCTTCAAAATCATTAACTTTCCGTTTTGGAATTGTGGGCAATTATTCAAGAATTTTTAGAATCTCTTTTAATTTTCTCTTAGAATTCTTGTTTCTTAATGAAATAGATTGAGAATTGTGCTGAGAATTCAAAAAAAGATCCAAAATATGTTTATTCTAGAGAAGGAAATTTGGTAGCTCTTTATACTTTAGATATTTTGATTAGCTTCAAAATTCATAAATTTCCTAAACATGTTTCGAACAGACGCGACATTATCCTAGAATTCAGAAAAATTATCCACAAATAAAAAAATTATGCTCAAATCTCGCAAATTGTTTTCGCGATTTCTAGAAGGCTTTTGAAATATTTTGAAATCTTCTAAAGTTTTTCCTTCATAAATTAGTTTTTTCTTACAAAAAAGAATTCAAAATCTTTTCAGGAAATCTTCTAAAACCTCTTAAATATCTCTCAAATCTTATAGATTTTTTTATAACTTGCGAATCTTACAAAATTGAAAAGTTTTGCTTTGAAATCTTCTACATTCCACTTTGAATGTTTAGGAAATCATTTAGAATTTTTTGAAATAATTTTCAACTTTCTCTTACCATTCATTATTAAAAATTAAAATTCACTTAAAATTGTTCTAAGAATCTCAAGGAAAAATTTGTGTTCTCTTGGAACCTTTCCAAATCCTAACCAAAAAAATTCTAAACTTGTTTATAAAAATCTTAAAGAATTAACATTGTTTTAAATTATTTGTAATTTTTTTAAATTTTCAAATGTTTTGGAACTTTCTCAAAACATATAAACAATCCAAACCCTCTCAATATATTTTAAAACATTCTTAATATCTTTCAAAATTTTTCTAATTTTTCCTACAATGTATAAAAACTTCTGAAAAATTTGAAAAAATTGTCTAAAATTGTCTAGATTATTTTGGTAGAAATGTGGACATTTTTTTGACTATTCAAAGAACTTTTCAAATATCTTTTGAAATAATTGAGTTTTCTAAATATATTTTAAAATCTATTTAAATTTAGAAAATCATCTTGAAATCAACCAAATTCTTTTTTGCCATAGTTTGCAGCCTTGAAAACTTAAAATTAACCTCATAAATTGAAAACTGAATCATTTTAAAATTTCTCAAAAATTTCATTTTCGGTGTAGGAAATATTCTTTTACATGCATTTTCCAGTGATATATAGTTTCATTGTTTACTTGACCATCAAGTCCACGACTTTAGTAGCGGATCGGAATTTTTCAACATGTTTATAACGTTTTTTTTTTTAATTGTAACTTTTCGATAATAACTTTTTATTCGAAATAAAAATAAATGTTTAAAATAAAAGTTGAGCTGGTTCAAAATATATGTAGGACCATTAGAACTTTGTTAGAAATTGAGGAATATTTGAAACATTTTCGGAAATATTTTCCAGTTTTTGTATATTTTGGTTCCATTTAAAATTTCTAAAATTCTTAAACATCGTTTAAGCAGACTCGACTTTTTTCAAGAGATAAGAAATATTTTTCAAAATTGAAAAAATCTCGCTCTTATCTCCCAGATTTTTTCGCCAATTCTAGAAATCTTTTAACATATTCTCAAAACCTTTGAAATTTGTCTTCTACATTAATTTTTTGTGATAAAAAAGAATTGAAAATATACTCAGGAATCTTGAGACATTTTTCAATTCTCATGAAACGTTTTAGAATTCTTTGGAAATTTCTAGAAATCATTTTTAATTTTTAAAATTATTTCTCAATTTTCTCTTACTAGAATTTATTCTTCGAATTGAAAATATTCTCATGACTTTTCTCGGTAGATGAAAAATTTTAAGGGGGCATTCCAATGTAAGCGCGTAAAAAAACATATTTTCAATCATTTGTTTCTCGAGAACTATAGTATATTATTGAGCACATTTTTTTCTCCAAGAAGTATTTGTTTGATGGTAGAAAATATTTATTATTTATTTATAAAATAAAACGCATGTGTGCAAAAATAGTATCCTGCTGGCGCAGGTGATTTTTGCTCTCATGGTGATCCGAAAGATGTTTAAAAAAATACGATGCATTTACGATTTTTCTTGAAAATTTGAAAAAACTATGAAAAAAAGTGAAACGACCCTAAAATATCCCAGATATTTCTCGACATTTTTATCAATCTTTCTAAATGTTTTAAAATAATTTAAAACCTAAAAAACCCTACATTTTAATAAAGACTGATGTAAATTTTTAATTATTCCAGAACTATTCTTTTCAAGACATCCAAAATCCCCTATTTCAAAATTTCTTCCTTGATTTTTTTCAAATTCTTAATGATTTTTTGAAATTTTACAATTATTCGCTTATAAATAATTTTTTTCGAATAGAAAATCCTGTTTAATTATTCCAAGAATCTTGAAAATATTTTTTCAGTATCTTGAAATCTTTTCAATTTCTTAAACAGGTTCTAAATTTTGTGTTAAAAATCTTTAAAAATGTTTTAATATTTTTTATAATTTTTTAAAGTGGTTTGAAGCTTTAAAATATCTTTTACGATGATTCGAATTTATCCTTAAATTTAAAAAAATCCTGAAAAATAAAAAAAATGGTCTTGAAATCATGCAGTCTATTCCTTGAAGATTTTTGAAATCTTTTAAAACAATTAAACATTTATTGAATATTCTTTTGAAAATAAATTTTTTTTAAATGAAAAATCATTTGAAGTTTCCTAAAATTCTTTTCTAGCAGTTGCGACACTCCGTTTAAAAAAATTGTGTTCGGAGGGTAGACTATTCATTTACGATTCATTCCTCTGTTAACATTTTTTTCTTTGACTTCAAGCTTTGGGGCCCCCTAGCTTGCGGGGCCCGTGTTCCCAGAACACATGGAACACCGATAGTTACGCCACTGTTTTCTAGGTAATATTTCAAAATTGAACAATTTTGATTCAAAATGTTTTATATTCTTCTTTGAAAATTGAGAAGTTTCAGTTTAGTTTCAATCAGGCAAGAAGCCCCGATGATGCTCACCTGGCGCTCAAGCTATAAAGCCTATTGTGCCACATCCTCGACTATTCGCTCTCAGTAGTTGACCCGAGACCTCTTGGTGAAGCCTAAGGGTTTGCTGCCTGAGCCTAACTAATGCCGGGTACTAGCATGATACATAAAGGAATATTTCATCATCCCTGTCGCATTTCCTGCACTCTGTCTTGAGGTTACATCCTATTTTGTGCCTATGATATTTAAGGTGGTTGTGCCCCGTGAGCATCTGAACATCTCTGTCTATCACTGCACGTATAGCCCAGGATGGCTTTCGCCAGTCGGCAACCCTGAATTTCGGCCCAGTATTCCCGGCGCTTTGTTCAAATCCAGCTTTTGATGGCCACCCGATGCAGCAATATGCTAGTCGCAGTACCGGGTCCGGTTCTATGTATTCACTTGCTGCGCCGCATTTTTCCAACTGCTCCGCTTTTTCATTGTCCCTGATTCTTGTGCGACTAGCGACCCATATGAGAGCCACTTTGTTATTTTCTACAAGTTAGTTTAATGCCATTTTGCATTCACAAACCAGTTCTGATGTTATGTCTGGTTTGCCAACTGCAGTTAATGTTGCTTGGCTGTCCGAGCAGACTTTAATCGGCCTGCCAGCAGCGTTTTCTTCTAAAAATGTTCCAGCACTGCGAAGGACGGGCAGGACCTCCGCCTGAAAAACAGTAGCATGTCGCCCAAACGGGATCCATATCTTTCTCCCTCTCCTGCTGTCATAGATTCTTGCTCCTGACCCGCTTTCTCCTCTTGAGTTCTGTTCGCCCTGTTGCTCAACCCTCTTGGTTTTCACTGAGTTTTTCCAGGTGGGTGTTTAACGATTCTGCTCATTTCTTGGACCTAATTGTGCTTGTAGGGCAACTTTTCTTATACGATTTATTCAGAGTCATTCACAGAAAATCCACGGCATGCTCTAACTCATCTATAGTATCATATCTTGTGGAAAATTCCACAAGCCTACTTGTGAGTTCCTCTTCATATGAGTCCTAAAGTGTCTTTCTGGGGATTCTGCTCTTTGAAACCACCGGGTTTCCTGTAGTTAACCAGAACAAGATATATCTGTGGTCCAAGAGAGACTCCTCATCGGATACTATCCAGCCCACTACCTTGTTCCTCAATTCATCCAAGCATAGATTCAAATCGAGAACCTCGCTCCTGTTTTCGATCTGAAATGTGGAATTATCACCCTGATTCAGAATCTCCAGCTCATTGCCCTCTCGGAATTAGATTACATCCCTCCCTCTGTCATTGATGTTTGTGCTGCAAGCTTCAAACTGGAAAAACTTTAGGGATGCGCACTTTTCCAGCCCCTCTCTCCCCCTCCTCTCCCTCCCTGCCAGTCAAGTCAGAAGGGTCGAAAGAAGAGAGAGTAACTTGAAGAGACTAACCCATTAGTTCGTAGTTCGAATCATAGTCGCGCTCAAAATATTCGAATTTGATTAAACATACTCCCGCGGCTGCGAACGACGAGCGAGCAGAATCATTCATACCTTGTGGTGTGTTGTGAAATTTTGTGTTTGAACTATGTCGTTTGTTATTATTGTTAATTTACAAGATTTCAAGTCATGTTTTGATAGGTAATGGACAGATAGTCCTAGAATTTCTCATAAAGATTCCTCTCGATGTCGTGATCTTGACAACTCGGTTGACCCCATCGCTCCCGGATGCACCTCGAGTACAACTCCCAGTTCCCAGACCATGCATGGTTTGTCCTTGTCGATAAGGAAGACGATCGATCCCTCCTTGATGTCCGCACTCGCTTCGCTATACCACTTTTTTCGTTTTTGTAAATCACTAAAATATTCAAGCTGCCAGCATTTCCAGAATTCTTGTCGCACTCGAGTGATGTATCTCCAACATGAAAGGCGGTTTTCTGGGACAGAAAGAAGATTATCTTCGGGCAGCATTGTGAGTTTACGACCGACAACTATAACCGAAGGGGTTAAAGCGATAGGATCCTTAGGGTCAGTTGAAATAGAGCAGAGAGGTCTAGAATTTATGATAGCTTCGATTTTGATAGCCAACGTATCTCACTTTTCAAAAGTGAGCAATTTTTCACTCATAACACGTTCCCAGATGATGTTTGAACGATTTTACGGCCGCTTCTTAAATACCCACAAAATGAGGAGAGGCGGGAGGATTAAAATACCAATTGATATCTCCTTTGACAGCAAAGGTGTTGACTTCGGACCGAAGTTGATCGGACCTAAAAAGATCGTATACTGTGCGTATCTCAGTTCTTGCACCCATAAAATTCAACCCATGCATTCTCCGAATACACGTGAGATGGGACATATCACTTGCGATCTCGATATGCACAATAGGATCGAAGATTTTCGTTTATTAAATTCAGTAGAAAGATCGACTTGTTCAGAGGAATAGATTGAACTGTCTTGCTG
>CAKNXH010048726.1:0-25330 GCA_932178445.1 Andricus quercusramuli
GAATTTCCCTTTAAAAAAAGCTTGTTTTTTGAATAAAAGACAGTTAAATTCATCCAAAAAAGACAAATTTTCAACAAAATAGTTTTTTTCGGACCAAGAAAAAGAAAAAAGAAAAAAAAAAAAAAGAAAAAAAGTCATCCATGTAGTTTAATTTTCTACCAAAAGATGACTTTTGAACTAAATTGTTGAATTTTTAACAAAGTAATTAAATTTTCAACAAAAAAGAGAAGAATTTTCAACCAAAATTATAGTAGTAGACTTTTCAATTAAAAAAGGTTTGCATTTTAAATAAATAACAGTTTTAATTCATTAAAAAAAAAACAAATTTTTAACAAAATAGTCCGAAAAAAGGCAAACAATTAGTTTAATTTGCGTTTTAACTAAATTGTTGAATTTTTAACAAAACAATTCAATTTTTCATTAAAAAAGGGTTGTATTTCAAATAAAGAATAGTTCAAATCATTAAAAAAAATTTTCAACAAAATAGTTTTTTTTTTAACCAAGAAAAACACAGTAAACCAAATAGTTTAATTTTCTACCAAAAAACATGACTTTTTAACTAAATTGTTGAATTTTTAACAGAATAATCAAATTTTCCATTAAAAAGTGTTTGTATTTTGAATAAAGATTAGTTAATTAAAAAAAGTAATTTTCAACAAATAATTCTTTTTCAACCAAAAAAAAAGTCAACCAAATAGTTTATTTGTTTACAAAAAAAATGAATTTTTAACGAAATAATTGAATTTTCCTTTAAAAAAAGTTTGTATTTTAAATAAAATACAGTTAAAAATCATCCAAAAAAGACAAATTTTTAATAAAATATTTTTTTTTCAGACCAAGAAAAAGAAAAAAAAGTCATCCATGTATTTTAATTTTCTACCAAAAGATGATTTTTGAACTAAATTGTTGAATTTTTAACAAAGTAATTAAATTTTCAACAAAAAAAAAAGAAGAATTTTCAACCAAAATTTCAGTACTAGACTATTCAATTAAAAAAGGTTTGCATTTTAAATAAATTACAGTTTTAATTAATTAAAAAAAGATAAATTTTCAACAAAATACTCCTAATTTTTAACCAAGAAAAAAGTCAATCAATTAGTTGAATTTTCTACCAAAAAGAAGACTTTTTTTTACCAAATTGTTGAATTTTTAACAAAATAATTCAATTTTTCATTAAAAAAGGGTTGTATTTCAAATAAAGAACAGTTAAAATCATTTTAAAAAATTCAACAAAATAGTTTTTTTTTAAACGAAGAAAAACAAAGTCAACCAAATAGTTTAATTTTCTACTAAAAAATGACTTTCTAACTAAATTGTTGAATTCTTAAGAAAATAATTAAATTTTTAACCAAAAAACGATGAATTTTCAAACGAAATTATAGTAGTAGACTTTTCAATTAAAAAAGATTTGTATTTTAAATAAATAACAGTTTAATTCATTCAAAAAATACAATTTTTCAACAAAATAGTCCTAATTTTTAACCAAGAAAAAAGTCAACCAATTAGTTGAATTTTCTACCAAAAAGCTGCCTTTTTTTACCAAATTGTTGAATTTTTAACAAATTAATTGATTTTTTAACCAAAAAAATTAACTTTTAACAACAAAAAAATTAGATTTTCTTATTGGGTTATAAGACTGCGAAGCCTGCGACAATGAAATATTAATTTCCCTAATTTATAGACTAGAGTAATAATTTTTTAAAACATTTTAGGCCCTGTGACTCGGTTTCATATTAATTTTTGGATTTCTGTCCAAATTACAATTTGATTCCAAAAAATGTTGATACTTAGATAAGGTTTACATGTTTAATATTTGAAGTGAAAGTTTTAATCGTGATTTTAAATATTGAAAGAAAACTTTTTTTCAATATGACGTTTTGAAACGTGATTTTGAATATTGGGAAAACAAATTTGTTTTTCTAGGTTGAAAAGAAACCCAAATCACCAGGAAAATCGCCAGGACCCGTTCGAGAGAAAAAACCAAAACGAATCGATATTCAAGCCTACAAAGCCCGAACCCTTGAAAGGAGGAAGAAAGAGCAGGAGAAATTTAAGGAACTTGTCCAGAATCCAATTTCCCTGACAACCGACCTTCTCAACATTCCAATAGCCAGTAAACCTCGAATTCTCGAAGACCTCAAACCAAAAACCAACTCGACAATCAAGGAACCACCGCCAAAAGCAGCCGAAATCCAAAAACCAGAAGATCCCAAAAATGACGGACTGAAGAGTCCAATAGCTCCTCGCGATCCTCGTTTAGCGACGAAAGCAGCCCTCGAAAAAAATTCAAAGAAGGAAAAAGTTTCCAAGAGTGATCCAAAAATTAAAGATTCCGACGAGCGGAAATTCAAATTCATCAAGTCTGAGGGTGGCAAGGAGCTGAAGCTCAAAAACAAACCAAAAAGTTCCAAGAAAATCAAAAATCAGTCGACACCTCTTGTTGTTATCGAGCAAAAAATCGAGAGCCCTCTTCGCAGATCTTCCATTTCCTCCGAATCAGATTCGCAAACTAATCTCAAAGATTCGAGAAAAGACAAAATTGAATCTAATTCCAAGATTCCCAAAGAGAAAGATTCCAAGATTCCCAAAGAGAAAGAGCCCAAGATTCCTAAAGAGAAAGATCCCAAAGTTGCTAAAGAGAAAGATCCCAAAGTTCCTAAAGAGAAAGATCCCAAAGTTCTTGATGAGAAAGATTCCAAGATTTCTGATGAGAAAGATTCCAAGATTTCTGATGAGAAAGATTCCAGGATTTCTGATGAGGAATCTTCCAAGATTTCTAATGAGGAATCTTCCAAGATTCTTGATGAGCAAGATCTGAAGATTTCTAAAGAGAAAGATTCTAAAATTCCTGATGAGCAAGATCCCAAAATTACAGATCCAAAAATTACTACTGAGGAAGATTCCAAAGTTCCTACTGAGAAGGATCCAAAAATTACTACCGAGGAAGATTCCAAAGTTCCCACTGAGAAAGATCCCGAAATTCCTGCTGATAAGGATCCCGAAATTCCTGCTGAGAAAGAATCGAAAATTGCTAAAGAGAAAAATGTCAAGGTAAAGCCGTATAATGTGAGAAAGTTGAAAATTTACGGAAAAAATAATGAAAAGATTGAAAAATTGATAAGCGACGGTTTGCCGGACACAGTTCCCGCCGAGGAAATATCAAAATATTTCAGCATGGATTTGGAAAATTATCCAACACTTGTTCAGGATTTAATGGAAGATCCGGTTGATGTTTGTCCAGCGAAGGAAGTCTTTTTCGGGAACATGTCCCTGAAAGAGGACGAAATTTCGGAAATGAAATCGAATTTCGAGGATGAGAAGAAGCTCGAGATTGAAAATATTTTTGACGACGATCTCCAGGAGAAGGCGGAACTCTTTGAGTTTGGAATCGAGGACAATTTGAAGCTAGTCCCGGAATTACCGATTTTGAGCGATTTACCGGAAGAGGTAAATCCGGCCAAGGCGCTCATTGAGGAATTGAGTGGCGAGAATAATTGCGACTTGAGGCTGAAAACGAAATCTCCCGATTATGCGAAAAACGAGCCCGAGCAAAATATTCAAGAACTCTTTGAACCCAGCAATTTGCAGCATGTTGTTTTGGTGAACAATTTTGAAATTGCCGCGATCGAGAACTTTGAAATTGCCGCGATTGTCGAGGAGACAGTGGCGCCATCTTCGAGTCACGTGATTGAGTCGCGCGAACTCGGTGATTTAATTCAGTTGAATTTGCACGTGGATTCGGAGAATTTCGGGGAAAAGTCGACGAGTTCCGAGAGTGATCCGAAAGTTCTGCCAGACGTGACGACAAAATGCGCGACGGCGGATTTGTTTACCGAGAAAAGTCGAGATAACGAGAGTCGCGTCGACGACGACAAGGAAGCCGATTTCACGGAAATAAAGTCAAAATCAACGATTGACGAGCCTCTCGTCGAGTCAGTTTCAGTTCCCGCTTCGGATTCTGGTGAAATACCCGAGCCTCTAGCCCCGGAAAGCGAAAAATCGGATCAGTCTAGTATCAATTTTGAGGTTAGGTCGAAGCCGACAAAAATTTCGGAAGTTATTTTGCAAACGGGCGTCACAATCGTGCGGCCAGATAATTTCGATATCGCGAGTGAGAACACGACAATTCCGAGTGAAAAAGTGCCCGAGAGTGAAGATAAAGTGCCGATAAGTAGCGCGTTTGAGGTTAGAAGTCTCGCCGAGACTGAATCTGAAAGTTTAAACAAAAAGATGGGTGTGAGGCACAACGAAGTTGACAAAAATCTGCACAAGGTGAAACACAAGAGAAAAATGAAGAAGAAGAAGGAGAAGAAGATGAAGGAGGAGGTGAAGGAAGCTATAAAAGAGGTTATGAAACCCGTCACGACGCTCTCGCTGCTCGAGAGAATGAAGGAAATTGACAATGAAATTCAAAAGTTGATGGGTGAAAAGACAAAACTTTACGAAAAAATGGCCGAAATGGAGAAAAAGGCCAGTTCCGAGAATGGGGAGAAAAAGCCGACACCTGAGGATGACGAAGTGGCCTTTTTCTCGAAAGAAAGCAAAGACAAGAAGTTGAGCGAGGATGAAAAGGCGAAAAAGTTGACAAAAGTTGATTCTCAGGTGAAAAAAGTGTCAGGTACGACGAGTTCTGACGATGAAGTCGCGAGAATTTCGCGAGAGAAGCAGAAAAAGTTGACAAAGGTCAAGAAAAATGTCGAGTCGGAGTCTGACTTTGAAAATTTACCTCTGGATCAAATCCAAAAACGAACAAGATTCAAGAAGAGTGAGGAGAAGGAGACGGAGGTGAAGAAGAGACCAAAAAGTGTGATGAAAGTTTCCAATTGGGATGACGAGAAGAAGAAGAAAACAACGCCAAAGAGGCCAAAGAGTGTGATGCTCTTTTCCAAGGACAAGTCGAGTGACGAGGAGGAGGAGAAAACAAAGAAAAAGATTTTGAAGAGGCCCAAAAGTGCGATGAAATTGGTGTCGAAAATTACCGATGACACCTCCGACGAGGAGAGTGCTGTCGCGAGTAAGAAAAAGCCGACAAAAGTGACTGAGAGGCCGAAAAGTGCGATGAAATTGGTCGCGAAAATCACGGATGACACTTCGGACGAGGAAATTGCTCTTTTGAGTAAGAAAAAGCCCAGCAAAGCGAGTGAAAGACCAAAAAGTGTGATGAAAGTTGCTGCGAAAACGCCGAGCGACGAAGAAAAAGTCAAGGCCGGAGAGAAGAGAAAGAGGCCAAAAAGTGTGATGAAGAGTCCCGAGGAGGATGAATCCAAGGCAAAGAAACTGAAAGAGTCGCCGGCTCTGAATACAGAGCAGAGAATATTTGTCAAGATTAAGGGAAAACACGAGCGAGAAAAATCAAAGAAGAAGGAAGAGAAGCTGGACAAGTCTCTCGAGAAGGAGAGTCCCGAGAAGGACAAGAAAATGGGGATGCCTGTTGTCCAGGTGGACCGAATTGATGCTCTGAAGAAGAAAACTGAGAGTCCCGAGGGTGTGAAGATTGACAAGGAAAAGGAGAAGAAGAGAAATTCCGTCACTCCGAAGAAAAAGCGAACTCTCGACTCGGCTCTGATTTATTCGGACGAGAGTACTCTCGAGACTCTGGAACCCAACAAGGAGAGTAAATTGAAGAAAAATAATACTGGACTGGCTCTGCTTGAACAGTCGTTCAGGAAAGAAATGGCCGAGGCGAGAAAAGCGCGAGAGGAGAAGAAAAAGACTACTCCCAAATCAGACAAGAGTGAGAAAAGTCAAAAGATTCTCGAGGACAAGAGTCAAAGTTCTGAGAAGGAAACACCAAAATCGCCAAATTTGGACATTTCCAGCGATATTCCAGGACCCGAGGATCAGACTCCCTGCAAAGGTTTTATCATTTCTCAGATTGAGGACAGATCTCCGGAGAAGCAGATTCAGCATGTCGCGAGAATTCTTTTTGCTGAGACGAATGAGGAGGAAAGTCTGAATCAGGAAGTGCAGAGAATAAATTCAAACGTCGAGAGTGCGGATCCAGCTGTGGAGAATGAAAATCCGGAAAATCCTGAAAATGAAACAGCGAATGAAACCGAAAATGTTGAAAAAATGGACTTTTCTCAGCCAAGTTTCAAGTCTCTGGACTCGAGCAAGTCGGCGGAAAGGTCAGATTTGTTGTCGCCGATTTCGGACGATTCCTTCTCGGACTCGAGTAGAAAGAGGAAGAGACCCGCGAGAAGTGTTTCGAGAGCGGGAAAAATCACGAGAAGAAGTTCGAGAGCATCGTCGAGGCAGAGAGAGTCGCTTGACTCGGAACCTCCGAAGAAGAGAAAGAGAATTTTGAGTGAGAAAGTTTCCGAGAAAGTTCCGGAAAAAGTTTCGGAGAAAGTGTTGTACACGAAAATCCGGGATTTGCTGAAATCGGAAATGCGAACGAGACGCAAGGACAGGAAGAAGAAAAGCCGGGAGGAGATGGAGAAGTGTCGAGTGAAACTGGTGGATTTGAAGTACACCTTTTTGCGACAGGAATTGCCTCAGGGTGTTTTGAAGAGGCTGGGATTGTCGAGGATTAATCCCATGCCGGAGAGACAATATCTGATCAGGAGTACGACTTCGCTCCAGGAGGAGATTATGAAGGTGCAGGAAATCAAGAGGATCTCGATTGATGAGAGATTGGAGGGAAGTAATACTGAGACTACTTGTTATATTTTCAAAATGGATCAGGGGAACAAACTCGAGGCTGTAAAAATTGACGAGAAGAAGAAGGATCAAGTTGAGGAGAAAAGGGAGGACGTTGAGGAGATGAAGAAGAAGAAGCTGCAGCAGGAAGCTGAGGAGGAGGAGAAGAAGAAGCAAGAAATTGAGGAGGAGGAGAAGAAGAAGAAGCAGCAGCTGGAGGTTGTTGTTGAAGAGGAGAAAAAGGATGAGCAGGCTGAGGAGAAAAGGGAGGAGGAACAGGTTGAGGAGAAAAAGAATAATAATCAGGATGAGAATCCGAGAGTTGAGGATGTTGAGGAAGTGGAGGTTCAGGGAGATTCTGGTCAAGATTCGACAAAAAAGGTTGCTGAAGAAAGTGAAGAGATTCCCGAGAAAGATGATGTGGAAGAGGTGAAAAGGGTTGAGAAAAATGTGGGTGGAACTGCGGTGGAGGGGAAGCGAGATGAAAACCAGGTTGAAAATCTCGTGGATGCAGAAGAGATTGAGATTCCTAAAATTCAGTATACAGTACACAAAGGACCGGTTTTGGACATTAAGGTAAAAAGTCGAAGAAAGATTCCAAAAAGAAATTATAAAATGTAGAATGTCCAAGGCTGAAGTTTTATTTTTTTTTGCTTGCTTTTATTTGAAAAGTTTGAGCTTGAATTTTAAATTCTTATTTCAAGATTGAATGTTTTCGATTTCAGTTCTTTGTACTTTTTTTTGCCAGCTTTTTTTAATATTTAGTTTTTTTATTTGTGATAATTTGTTAATTTCAGGCTTCACGCTCTCTCCCTTAATCCCATTTTTTAAAGAATTCCTGTTTTTAAGAAACATTCTCATTTTCTCGGCATTTTGCTTGAATGCGAACTGAATTAGTTGAAAAATCTTTGTTGGTAAAAAAAATGAGCTTTTAGGGCTGAAAATTCAACTGTCCTGTAAAAAATTCGTCTTTTTGGCTTGATAAGTGAACTATTTTTTTGAAAATTTCACAACTTTGTTTAAAATTCATCTTTAAGAAAATAGTTGAATTTTCAACCAAGAAAGAATTTTGAATGGAGAAACAATTTTTAGTAATGAAATAAAAAAAAATCTTACGCAAATTGTTGAATTTCCAATTTAATGGTTTTAATTTTAAACATTTTTAGCTAGAAGAGTTTAAATTCACACCAAAAGAGATGAATTTTCAAACAAAAAAAGACACTTTTTAACCATAAAGTTGAATTTTCAATCAAAAAAGATTTTTAAGTCAAAAAGAAAGGAAGATCCCAATCAAATTGTTGAATGTTCAAACAAACAAAAATTATTTTTTAACCAAGACAGATTTTTCAGACAAGAAAGAAAAAAGATGTAACCAAATTGTTAAATTAAAACTTTGAGTTAAAAAAGATTGATTATAAAAAAAAACAATTCAACATAATGGTTAATATTTCAAAAGATTTTAATTCTCGAACAGAAACAGTTGAATTCAACCCAAAAAAAGAATTTTAAACAAAAGAGTTGAATTTTCATCCAAGAATGAATTTTCAGTCAAGTAGAAAAAAATGATACCAAACAAATTGTTGAATTTTCAAACAAACACAAAAACGGGTTTTCAAACCAAGAACGTTTTTTCTATTGTTAAAGAAAAAAAAGGTTTTTTTACCAATTTGTTACATTTTTAATAAAAAAATACAAATTTTCTATAAAACATTTGAATTTTCAACCCAGAAATATGAATTTTTAATTTTTAAAAACTTCATTTTTCCACCAAACAGATGATCTTTCCGTTACAAAATTACTTGTAAAAAAAACTCTTTTTTAATATAATGGTTGATATTTTAAAAGATTTTAATTTTCAGTCAGAAAATGATATAAATTTTTAAGAAAAAAGTTCACTTTCAACCAAACAGTTGAACTTTCTGTTTTAAAAAAATACGAATTTTAAACATAATGATTAATATTTCAAAAGATTTCGATTTTCGAACAGAAACAGTTAAATTCAACCCAAAAGACGAATTTTAAACAAAAAAAATTTGAATTTTCATCCAAGAATTTCAGTCAAGCATAAAAAAATTATTTCAAACAAATTGTTGAATTTTCAAACAAACACAAAAACGGGTTTTCAACGAAGAAAGATTTTTCTGTTGTGAAAGAAAAAAAGGTTTTAACCAAATTGTTAGTTTTCAATAAAAAAAATACAAATTTTCTATAAAACATTTGAATTTTCAATCCAGAAATATTAGTTTTCAACAAAAAAGTTAATTTTCAACAAAAACAGTTGAACTTTCAGTTTTAAAATTTTACTTTTTGAACAACAAAAAAACGAATTTTCAACATAATGATTGATATTTGAAAAGATTTTGATTTTCGAACAAAAACAGTCTAATTCAACCCAAAAGACGAATTTTAAACAAAAGATTTGAATTTTCAACCAAGAATGAATTGTCAGTCTAGTATAAAAAAAGATGCCAAACAAATTCTTGAATTTTCAAAACAAACACGAAAATGGTTTTTCAACCAAGAAAAATTTTTCTGATGTGAAAAAAAAAAATTTCAATAAAAAATTACAAATTTTCTATAAAACATTTGAATTTTTGACCCAGAAATATTAGTTTTTAACAAAAAAGGAATTTTCAACATAATGGTTGATATTTGAAAAGATTCGGATTTTCGAACAAAAAAAGTCGAATTCAACCCAAAAACTAATTTTGAACAAAAGACTTGAATTTTCAATTAAAAAAATACGAATTTTCTGTAAAACAGTTACCAAAATAAAACGAATTTTTAACAAAATATTAAAATTTTCAAAATAATAGTTGATATTTCAAAAGATTTTAATTTTAAACAAAATAGTTGCATTTTCAACCAAGAAAAAATTTGCAGTGAAAAAACAAATATCAACCAAATTGTTGAATTTTCAGTTAAAAACAGATTAATTTTTTACTTTTTTAGTAAAAAATTAATTTTTTTGCTGTTTAGTTTGAAAATTCGTCTTTCTGAAAAAAATTTTGTTTGAGGATTCAACTATTTTTTGGTAAATTCAGCTTTTAGGAATGAGTTTAACTGTTTTGATCTCAAATTAAACTCTTTTTTGGTAGAAATATAATCTATTATATTTTTTTCAGAATTCATCTTTCTGGTTTTGGTCAATTAATTTTTTAAACGAAAATTCAATTATTTGATTGAAAATTCATGTATTTTGTTGAAAAGTCATGCTTTTTTGGTTGAACGCAATTGTCCTTGAATTAAAATGATCTTTTTTTATTGAAATATCAACTATTTTATTTTTCATTGAGAATTCATATTTTTTCGTTAAAAATTGATCTTGTTTGTAGAAAAGTCACCTGTATTGCTTAAAAAGAAATTTTTGTGTGAAAAATTCAACATTTCTGTTTGAAAATTCAACTATCTTGACAAAAATTCGTCTCTTCTCAAAAAATTCGACTCTAAAGAATTTTCAAACCTAAAAGACGAATTTTTAAGACATTTAAATTTTCATCAATATCTTTGTTTTAATCAAGAAAGAAAGCCGAATTTTCGACTAAAAGGGATGAATTAAAAACGAAAAATATGATAGCAGACCTTTCAATAAAAAAATGTGAATTTTAAGTACAAAAGGATGAATTGTCAACCAAAAACGAGTTTTTAAAATCGTCGAATTTTTAACTAAAAGAGATAAATTATCAACAAAATTTAGTTGGATTTTCTGATTGGATACAAGGAATATATTTTATTAAATATTATTTAGAAATCTATATATTAATTCATCTATTATTAATTTATTATTAATTTTACTAATTTTATGAAGATTCGCTTTTTTAAACTTGATTAGAGCGAAAATTATTAGGATTTATTTTGTTTACATTTAGTTTAAGCGAAAAAACGAGAAAAAGAGAATGAGAAGATTGAGCTATTTTGTTGAAAAAATATTGAATTATTCAATATCTATGTGTGTAGTACATAGATTGATTTTATTGATGAGAATTGTTGAAAAATCTTGTTATTTCTTCCTTTTTTGAGGGTCAGTATTTTGGGCTGTGAAGTTTGAGATTTGTATTGCTATATGTGTCAGTATGGTAGAAAGCAAGTATGTGTAGAGCGAGATTTTTGAAGAAGAGTTTATTTTTTAAAGGAGAGTTGAGTTGAGTTGAGTTGAGATTGAATCGAAATTGGTGGTTTTTTTGAGAAGAATATTGTTGTACGATGTACTTTAGATTATTGGGGACTCTTTCTTGGCTGCGAGCGAAGACGGCGCAATCTACAGATACAGCCTGACCTCCAATGGAATCTTGAATATTTACAAAGGTCACACGCATGCAGTTACGTGCCTTTATGTTTTGAATCCTGATCCATCGAATCCCAGTCGAAGGTGGATGTATTCGGGTTCCTTGGATGGAAGTATGCGCTGTTACGATATTGGGGTGAGTAGCCAAATTTCATTCAAATTCCCTTTTATTCCCTTTTATTCCCTTCTCTTTTGAATATGCTCGACCTTTATGTGCTTTGAGAATTTAATGAGAATTTATGAGCATTTTGAATTAGGATTTAAAAAATCGTATATGGGTAATTGTCAAATTGTAGGCAAATTTTAGCACCTACAGTGGCAATCATATTATTATTGGGAATTGAATATTTCATAAGGGAAATTCATCTTATCACATGTAAAAATTTTAAATCCAAAAGGGGCAGTTATGAAAATAAGAAATAATAATGAATCCAGGCGCACGCGCATTATAATCAGTCGTACGCTATTCTGTTGTACCGTACGGTAATGATGCGAGACAAATGTTGAAGTTCAATCATTTCTAATGTTTATAAAGAAATAATAGATTTTAATTATAAAAAGTCACCTACTTATGAAAGAAAACACAGCCAAGCAAGTAACGGAATGGTTTTTATAATTTTTTGCACTCCGAAACTGGTTTTTAACGCACGTACGGGAATGACGTTCTTGTTTCCAAAATGCACTTTTCACCTTTTAATATCAGATTCACAAAAAAAGAGTTAATATTTCAAACTCAATTTTATAGAATCTTGTATTAAACGATACGCTTAATATTTTTGTATTTATTACTCGACTGTAACTACAATATTTTACTAGAAAAAAATACGTACGATAATGACGTCTGAAATGACAAACATCGAGGGATGGAATTTAAGATTTTTACAGTATTATTAATTTGACTTAAAAAATGTGTATGCATTACATTTATGTTCATCTAAAGTTTAAAAATTTGATGCGTTAAGCATTTTTCTGGTTACTGTATAAAAAAAAGGAAAAAATCAGATTATCCTTGTGCAAAGTGAGGTTGGAACGCCGTACGGTAATGACGTTTCGGGTGTTCTTATATTAAATTAAATAGGAACAAAAATGAAAAAAAGAACTGACCATTTTGTAGAGGATGATAATAAGTGATAATAAGTATTCTACTTTTATTAATAATAATTACATTATTTAAATTTCGCGGAAAAATGCATCGCTTCAAATTGGAAAGGGCGCTAAATTTAAATGATAAAAGAAGTCAAAGTAATGGACAATATTCCAATTTCTAAATTCTTCTAGGTATAAAACTAGCCATACACCTAGAAGAATAATAATAATACTGCAAAATAAATTTTGTTTCCAAGTATATTTCAAATACTTTTTTTAGTTGTGTTTTCAAGTCAAAAAGACAAATTTTCTACCAAAGAAATGAATTTTTAACCAAATAGTTTGTTGAATTTTCAACCCAAAAGATTAATTTTCAACAAAGTTTATAAATTTTTATCTAAAAAACATCAATTTTCAACCAAGATTAAAACATTTAAAATGTTTGTTACAAAATTTGTCTTTCCAAGTTGAAAATTCAAATATCTGGTTCAAAATTCCTGTATTTTATTGAAAACTCGAATTTTGTGGGTGAATATTTAATCTTCTTGGTGACTAATTCATTATTTTGGTTGGAAATTCCTTTAAAAATTCAAATATTTGATTGAAAATTCCTGTACTTCGTTAAAAATTCATTTTATTGGTTGAAAATTTAAATTTTTTGTTGAAATTGAGATTTTCCTTATTTAGAATTCATTTTTTAAACTAAAAATATAACTTCCATTTTTTGTCGAAAATTTATCTTTCTGATAGAAATTCAATATTCTTGGTTGAAAATTATACTATTTCGTTGAAAATTTACTTTAATTTTATTCAAAATTAATTTTTTTACTGAAAATTTAACTACTCTATTTCTAGTTGAAAATTTATCAGTTTTCGGTGAAAATGTACCTATTTGTTGAAAATTCCTCCTTTTTTTTGTAAAAGAGTACTCTCATTAGTTGAAATTTTATCTTTTTGGTTAAAAATTAATTTCTTAGATTGAAAATTCGTTCATTTTTTGGTTGGAAATTTATTTTACTGACTGAAAATTATCCCACTTTATTTTTGGTAGAAAATTTATATTTTTAGTTTGAAATGCATGTATTTGGTTGAAAATTAAATTTTGTTTAGTTGAAGATTCATCATTTTAGTTGAAAATTCACTTTAACTGTTACATTTTTTGTGGAAAATTTACTTTTTTTGATAGAAGTGTAATCTTTTTCGTTAAAAAATTATATGTTTTGTAGAAAATTTAACTATTCTATTTTTTTGTTAAGAATTAATTTCTTTCATTGAAAAAAAACTGTTTAGTTGAAAATTCGTTTTCTTTGTTCATAGAAAATTCATTTCTTGGATTGAAACAACCAATTTTCAACCAAAAAATGAATTCTCAACAAAATAATTCAATTTCACCCTCAAAAGATGAATTTTCTACACAAAAAAAAGATACAATTTCAGTAAAATATATAAATTTTCAACTAAAACCGATAAATTTACAAGTAAAGAATAAAGTAGATCAATTCGCAGTTAGAAAAGTAAATTTTAAGCGAAAAAACGAGTTTTCAGCAAAATTAATTAATCTTCATCTAAAAATGTAAATTTTCAAGCAAGAATGGAACAGTTACATCATCAGTTAAAAAGTTTAATTTTCAACTCAAAACATGAATTTTTTATCTATAACAAAAATGAATTTTCAACTCAATAGTTCTTTTTTCAATCAAATTAATGAATTCCTAAAAAAAAGTAGAGTAGTCAGATCATTTTTTAACGAAAAAATTACATTTCTATCAAAAAAGGTAAATTTTCCACAAAAAATGGAATAGTTAAAGTGAATTTTTAACTAAAATGATAAATCTTCAACTAAAAAGATTCAATTTCTATCCAAATTCATGAATTTCTAACTAAAAAGATAAATTTTCTACCAAAAATAAAATAGTTCAATTTTCAGTTAGTAAAATAAATATTCAACTAAAAAAAAAGAATTTGAAATTTTTTTTTTCATAACAAAAAAAGAAGATTTTTCAACCAAAAACAGAAGAATTAAATTTTCTTTTAAAACAATTTTCAAAAAAAAAAAAAAAAAAAATGAATTCTCAAGTAAATAATTCAATATTGAACTAAAAAAGATGAATTTAGAAACTAAAAATATACTTTATATTGTATATTAATAATATAATATAATAATATTTATATATTAATATACAAACTAAAAATACACTTTTCAATTTGCAGCTAGGAAAGTAAATTTCAAAAAAACTAGTTTTCAGCAAAATTAATTCATTTCCAAGTCAAAATATAAATTTTCAAGCGAAAACGAATAGTTATATCTTCAGTTGAAAAAATTAATTTTCAATCAAGGACATTATTTTTTTTATCACAATGATGAATCTTCAACCAAAAATATGAAAGTTTGTCCAAATAGTGGATTTTTCAATCCAAGAGACGAATTTTCTATCAACAAAAAGTAACGAATTTTCAACTAAACAGACAATTTTTTAATGAAAAAAAAAATTATATTTCTATCAAAGAAGGTAAATTTTCCACAAAAAATGTAATAGTTAAAGTGAATTTTCAACGAAAATAATGAATCTTCAATTAAAAAAAAATAATTTACAACCAAATACATGCATTTCAAACTGAAAAGATAAATATTCTACCAAAAATAAAGTAGGATAATTTTCAGTCAGTAAAATAAATTTCCAAACAAAGTTTTAACCAAAGAGAAGTTAATTTCTAACCAAAAAGGTGAAATTTTAACTAATAAGAGAGTACTCCTTTACAAAAAGAAGACGGATTTTCAACAAATAGTTAATTTCGCACCGAAAACCGATGAATTTTCAATTAAAAATAGAATACTTAATTTCCATTGGAAAAAAAATAATTTTCGATAAAATTAAATTCATTTTTCAACGAAATAGTATAATTTTCAACCAAGAAGATTTAATTTCAGTTACATTTCCACTTTGAAAAATTAATTCTAAATAAGAAAAATTTAATTTTCAACCAAAAAGATCAATTTTCAGCCAATAAGATGAAATTCTAATAAAGTACGTATGAATTTTCAACCAAATATTTGAATTTTTTTAATGAATTTCCAACCAAAAGGACGAATTAGTCACCAAGAAGATTAAATATTCACCCACGAAATTCGATTTTTCAATAAAATAGAGGAATTTTAAACCACATATTCGAATTTTCATCTCAAGAAGATGTAGGTTAAAAATGAGTTTTTTCTTATTTGGAATTAATTTTTTTAACTAAAAATGTGACTGTTCCACTTTTTGTCGAAAATTTATCTTTTTGATAGAAATTCATCGTTCTTAGTTAGAAGTTATACTATTTCGTTAAAAATTTATTTTTATTTTATTGAAAATTAATTTTTGTACTTGAAATTCAACTATTCTATTTTTATTTTAAAATTGAGCTGTTTTAGGTGAAAATTCAACTCTCAATCTTTTTTGGTAGAAGAGTTCTCTCATTAGTTGAAACTGCATCTTTTTGGTTGAAAATTTATTTTTTTTGTTTGTAAAAATTTATTTCTTTGGTTGAAAATTTAACTATTTTGTTGAAAATTCGTTTCTTTTTTGGTTGAAAATTTATTTTACTAACTGAAAAGTGAACTATTTTATTTTTGGTAGAAAATTCATCTTTTCAGTTAGAAATTAAATTTTTTTAATTGAAGATTCATCATTTTAGTTAAAAATTCACTTTAACTATTCCATTTTTTGTGGAAAATTTACATTTTTAGATGAAAATTAATTAATTTTGCTGAAAACTCGTTTTTTTGTTTAAAATTTACTTTTCTGACTGCGAATTGAACGACTTTATTCTTGACTTGTAAATTTATCTGTTTTAGTTGAAAATTTATATATGTTATTGAAACTGTATCTTTTTTTTTTGTAGAAAATTCATCTTTTGGTTATAAAAGTTGAACCCCTTTGTTAAAAATTAATTTTTTTTGTTTGGAGATTTATCTCTTAGGTTGAAAATTGAACTATTTTATTGAAAATTCGTTCTTTTTTATTTAGAGTTAATGTTTCACCTGAACATTTAGTAACTTCTCCATTTTTTGAAGATTTATCTATTTAGTTAAAAATTCGTTGTTTTTTTTCAAGTTCATATTTTCGTTTTGAATTTACAAACGTTTCACAAAAAAGTCGTCTTTTATCTTGAAAGTTTAACAATGTGAATGAAATATTTTTTCCTGTTTCAACTGAAAAATCTTTATTTCTTGAAAATTCATTTTTTGGTTATAAAATTTTAATTCTGGGTTGAAAGTTGACATATTTTGTTAAAAAACTTTTTTTTTAAGTTTCATCATTTTATTTGAAAATTCATCTCTCATTAAAAATTGGTAACTATTTTGTTGAATATGCTCTTTTGTTGTTGCTGAAATATCAACTGTTTAATTTTGGTTGAGAATTCATCTTTTTGTTGAAAATTCAACTTTTCGTGTTAAAAATTCAATTGCGACGTATTATGTACACATACCCTAGTCAGTTAAATTTTTAACGAATTAATTACATTTTCAGTTTAAAAATTTAATTTTTAACAAAAAAAAAACGCATTTTTAAGAAAGTATTACAACTTTCAAACAAATAGCTGAATTTTTAACACAGGAGATTAATTTTGTACAAAAAACATTAATTCAAAACAAAATGCATACATTTTTAACCAAATAGTTAAGTTTTCAACAAAAAAGATGAATTTTCAACATAGAAAATTAATTTTCTGCCAAAAAAGATGAATTCTAAACAAAATACATAAATTTTTAACCGAAGAGTTTAATTTTCAACCAAGAAGATTAATGTTCTACCAAAAAGACATATTTTCAACAAATTGCATAAAATTAAACTAAATAGTAATAGGTCAAGCATAGCGTCTAGTCCACATTTTATTTTATTAATTTTTATTTTACATGTATTTTTTTCATTTCTTAATTTTTTAAACCAAATAGTTGAATTTTTAAACCAAAAAAAGTTCAATTTTTAACCAAAAATTGAGTAGTTGATATCAGTTTGATTTTTTACCAAATAATTGAATTTTATAACAAACTGTTGAATTTTCAATTCAAAAAGATGAATTTCAACAAAATAATTATATTTTCAATCACCAAAATTACTTAAAAGATAATTTTCTACAATATACTAAATTTTCAACCGAATAGTGCAATTTTCTACCAAATGGTTGAATTTTCGTGTCGAAACAACAAATGTTCTTTTGTTCTTTGTAAATTTTCGAAAAAAATGTTCGTTTTGAACCGAAACAGATTAATTTTTAAAACAAAAAAAAAGAATGTTCAACGAAGTAATTGAATTTTCAATAATAAACGAAATTTATTAGTCAATAAAGAAAAAAAAATGCAATCAAATTGTTGAATTTTCAAGTCAAAATGCGAATTTTCAAAAAAATTAATTAATTTTGTACCAAATAATAAAGCGTTTAATTAAAAAATGATTAATTCTTAACCAAAAATTTTGTAGTAGACTTTTCAATATAAATATATAATAAATATAACTATAATTTTCACTTGGTTGAGGAAATTTTTCAAAAGACTTATAATTCTATGTTAGACGTGGATTTGAAAAAGATATGTAATATAATTTTAAATAGAACAGTACATTTTCAAGAAAAATGATAGTTTTGAGTTGGAGCAGGTTTAGATCTGACAATTCAAAAAATAAATTATAATTTACATCAGGGACAATTTATTCATCAAAAATTTTCGAGAAGAATTATAATTCTCACGTGGAATAGTGAATCTTCCAAAAGAATTACATTTTTGATTTTGGTACGGGGAATTTTCGATAAAAAAGATCATTTTGACTTGGAACAGGAAATTTTCCGAAACATTTATATGTAATTCTGACCTGAATCAGTGAATTTAAGAAATAAATTATAATTTTTATCAGGAAAAATTGAGTTTTTTTCCAAAAATTGTCGAAAAGAATTAGAATTCTGACTTGGAACGGGGAATTTTCAAGAAAAATGATAATTTTTGACTCGGAACAGGAAATTTTCAGAAGTTATATGTAGTTCTGACGTGGAACAATGAATTCAAAAAGTAAATTATAATGTTTATCAGGAACAATTGATTTTTCAAAAATTGTCGAGAAGAATGATATATCTCACGTTGAATAGTGAATTTTCCAAAAGAACGTTCGAAGTGCATTTTTGGAAAGAATGATAATTTTGTGTTGGTTGAGGGAATTTTATCGAGGAATATTTTCTTGTCGCACGAAAGATTGTTCTCGTTAACATTCGAAGGTCTATTTACACAGTATGAAGAATTTCATTTAATTTATCGCAATGGAACATAGATTATATTGTGATTCGGAATTTCCTGACTACAGTGAATCATGTTTGTCGGATTTTCCCAAGTTATAAATTGATTGTGTCGACCGAGTTCAGTTCAAATTGCGCAGATGTGTTGTTTTTAAGGGGAATAAGATGACACATATCTCACATTAGGACGAATCTAGAAAATTTATAAATAAATTGTCTTTGAATATTGGCAGAAAAACCGCCGCCATTTATGTTTTATGTTTCATGTTATCTTTTTTCATACTAAATAATAATTTTCAAAGTTTTTGAAGTATTTCCTTAATTTAAAACATGAAAAAAATGAATTCTCTATTTTGAATTTTGAATTTGTGTCGACTTGGTCAATGAGAAAGGAGAAAGCTTTATATTCACAATAATTACCATAAATTTCCAGGAACTTCGCCATAGTTTTTATCATTTTTATGGTAACTTTACATAAATTCTCAGTATATTTTTTGTAAATTTCAATTAATTTTCAAAAATTCAATTTCCTAAATAAAGAGACCAACTCTATATTTTTTAAGACTACATGAAGCACTGGTTGTATTTAATTTTGAATTGCAATAGAGACTTTCGAGAGAAAAAAAATTAACAAATATTGAATGACCGGAAATATGAAATGATCCGTATGATAGACACTGTGAAAAAAATAAAAGGTCGTTTTTCTAATGAATTTTGTTTTGTTTTTCAGACTGGGGAACAAATGCAGAGTCCGATTGTTATGGGAAGTGCTGTGCAATGCATGGATCAGGCTTGGGGTGCAATTTTCATTGGCACTACCTCAGGTCATGTTGCTCGTTATCACATAAAGGTAAAATTAATTTTAAATATCATGAGAATAAAAAAACGGGGCCCTTTAATGAGTTTTCAAATGATTTATTTCAATAATTTGAAAGATTTCAGGGTATTTTTATGTATTTTAAAAGTTACAAAAGAATTTCTAAGAGTTTTCAATAATTAGAAGTCATTCCAAATGATTAAAAAGATGTTAGGATATTTGTAAAAATTCAAAGAAATTTTCAAGGGCTTAAAAAAATGTCAAGGGATTCCAAAATATTTTAAAGGGTTTCCAATATTTTGAGGTATTTTAAAAGATTCCAAGGAATTTAATGGGATTTCAAATGATTCAAAAGTTTGTAGGGTATTATTAAAAATTCCATGAAATTTGCAATGACTTAAACAAATTTTAAAGGATTCCAAAAGATTTTAAAGGATTTGAAATTAATTAGGGTATTTTAAAAATTTCAAAGCTTTAGAATGTTTCAATGGATTTTAAAAAGATTTAAAATGTTCAAGGGAATTTTAAAAGGTTCCAAGGAATTTTCAACAGATTTCAAAAGATTTAAAAGATTTTAGGCTAGTTTTAAAAATTCCAACAAATTTTCAAGGGCTTTAAAAAGTTTCAAAGGATTTCAAAAGATTTGAAATGTTTCAGGGAATTTTAAAACATTGCAAGAAATTTTTAAATGGTTGCAGTAATTTAATGAGAGTTTTTAAAGAATTTAAGGGTATTTTTTAAAATTCCAAAAAATGTTCAAGGGCTTTAAAAAATTTCAAAGGAATGCAAAATATTTTAAAGCATTTGCAATATTTTAGGATATTAAAAAAAATTCTAAGGAATTTTACAACTAATTACAACAATTTGCAGGAATATTAAAGAATTTGAAAGATTTTAGGGTAGGAAATAATTTATAATGGATTTCAATAATAAGACGGTATTTCAAACGATTTAAAAGAATTTAGGGTATTTTTAAAAATTTCAAAGGATTCCAAAAGATTGTAAAGCATTTCAAAATATTTGAAATATTTTAGGGATTTTTAAAAGATTCCAAGGAATTTTCAAATGATTTCAGTAATTTGAAGGAATTTCAAAAGGTTTTCAAATATTTTTAAAATTTTAAGGAATTTTCAAGAGATTTTAAAAGTTTCAAGGGATTTCAAAAGATTTGGAATATTTTAGGGAATTTGCAAAAGATTCCAAGGAATTTTTAGTTTATTACATTTTATTATATTTTGAAGACCTTTAAAAAATTCAAAAGATTCCAAAAGATTTAATATTTTAGGATATTTAAAAAAAAATTCCAATGAATTTTACCATTTATTTCAATAATTTGAAGGGATTTGGAAGAATTTGAAATATTTTAGGGTACTTTCGGGAATTTTAAAAGTTACGAAAGAATTTCTAAAAGATTTCAATAATTAGAAGGTATTCCAAATAATTGAAAAGATTTTAGGGTATTTTTAAAAATTTCAAAGCATTCCAAAAGATTGTAAAGCATTACAAAATATTTGAAATGTTTTAGGGATTTTTAAAAGATTCCAAGGAATTTTCAAATGCTTTCAGTAATTTAAGGGAATTTCGAAGGATTTAAAATATTTCAAAAATTTTAAGGAACTTTCAAGAGCTTCAAAAAGTTTTAAGGGATTTCAAAAGATTCGAAATGTTTCATGGAATTTTCAACTAATTTGAGTAATATAATGAGATTTCGAAGGATTTTTAAAAGTATTTTCAAGACATTAAACAAATTTGAAGGGATTTATAAAGATTTCAATGATTTCAAGGTATTTGAAAAAATTTGTATGCGGTTTAAAGAATTTCAATAATTTTATGGGATTTTAAAAACTCTCAACATACTTTTATAAATTTTCCTGGATTTAAGAAAATTTCATCAAACTTCATAGAATTTCACGAGGTTTTATAGTGTTTTAATGGATTTAAAAAAAATTATTCAAAGATTTGAAGAGATTTTCAAATACTTTTTGGGTGAAAATTCGTCTTTTTGGCTTGAAAAATTAACAATCTTTTTTACTTGAAAATTCAACTACTTGATTGAAAGTTAAACTATTTTTGGTTAGATTCATCATCTTTGGTTAAAAATTTCACTATTTAGTTGAAAATTCGTCTTTTTAACTTGAAAAAACAGTTACATTGATATGGGTTGAAAATTCAACTATTTGGTTTAAAAATCATGTGTTTTATTAAACTTTTTTTTTGGTCGAAAGTGAATCTTCTAAGTTAAAAATTCATCTTTTTGGTTCAGAATACAGCTACTTGGTTGAAAGTTGAACTAATTTGTCAAAAATTAATTTTTCTAATCGAAAATTTATCTATTTTATGGAAAATGTAGGTTTTTGTTGCAAAAAATTTATTTTGTTTTCACTGGAAATTTATTTATTCCATTTTTTGTGGTTGAAAATTTGTCTTTTTTAGTCAAAAATTAATCTCCCAAGTTGAAAATTCGTCTTTTTGACTTGCAAAATCAATAATTAGAGTGGAATTGGTTGAAAATTTAACTACTCGGTTGAAAGTTGAACTACTTTGTGAAAAATTAATTTTTCTGGTTGAAAATTCCATTTTTTTTGTCGGAATTTTTTTTTCACTGGAAATTTATTTATTCCATTTTCGGTTGAAAGTTCAACTATTTGGTTGAAAATTCATGTATTTTGTTGGAACTTCTTAAAAATATTTTTTACTTGAAATCTTAATTTTAGTTAATATAATTAGTTCCCTATTTTCGTGAAAAGTCTCCTCACTCCCCCTGTTTTCGAGTATTTCGTCATGTAAAGCCTGTTTTTAAAAGGTTGTAGGCCCCGAAAAAAAAGAATGAAATTCCTTATTTAAGTACTGATGGCTGAAATGTTTTTTTTTTTTTTTTTCAGGCTGCTGCACTCAAAGGGGACAGAATCCAGTTCTCAAACAAATCAGTTTTGGCCTTAAAAGCCACGAGCGAAGGTCCAAGAAAGGTTCTCATCGTCGCGTCCAGAAATCAACCGATCATGATCAGGGACGCTTTTACCGGATTGTTTCTTCGGCAAATTAGCGGACAAAGGAATTACACAGTTTACAGTCTACTGAGGCATAATAATTTAATATACTTTGGCACTAGTAGTACCTCCATCCCCGTTTATGACTTTGTCGTAAGTACAATTTCTTCTTCTTATCTGTTTTTATATAATACAATTTTAAGCAATCTTGGTTGCTTCAAGACCTGGATCACAGTCCCCTTTTTTCCACTTTCCCCCCTTAAATTTTAGCAAAAGAATCCCCTTAAACACCTATTATAGAGAATTTTGACGCAATTTTTCCCTTTTCCCCCTTTTTTCTCGATTTTTCGCTTAAAATAATTTCAGAGGATATAAAGGATTTTATTTCGAGTGATTAAAAAAATTTCAATGGATTTTATGGGACCTAAAATTATTTCAAATGATTTATGAGATTTTTTAAGTTACATATTTTAACAGATTCCAAAGAATTTCAAGAGATTTCGAAAATTTCAAGGGATTTCAATGCATTTTGTAGAATTTCAGGGTGCACAGTCTTCCCCTTTTTTCTTGAAATTCCCCTTTTTCCCCCTATTCTCAAAAAACTTCCCCTTTTTCCCCTTTTCTCGTTGGATATGCGATATTTGAAATTTTAACCATTATTTAATAATAAAAATAAAAATTGTTGAACGTTTTCCTAGGAATCTTAAAAAAAATTTGTTTATTCTCTCGAAACTTTCAAAATTCCTAAAAAGCTTCTTTTTTTAAATCATCAAGAAACTACATTCAATTTTTTTCGCAATCTTTAAAAGTTTTAAATTATTCTGAAATCTTTTCATAACTTCTAAACCATGAAAATATTTGTTTAAGATTCGAATTTTTCCTTATTTTTTTTTAGAATCCTGCATAAACTTCTAAACCTTCGGAACATTTTTGAAAATAATTAGTTTTTCCTATTATTAAAAGAAAAAACTACTGAATTATGAAAATGGGCCTAAAATCTTCTCTACTTCTCGACGAAATTTTAAGAAACCATTTCAAATGTTTTTAAATCTTGAAATCTTAAGACAATTTTGTTCTCTTGAAATATTTCAAAATTCTTAAAAAGTTTCAATATTTTTTTCGACATATTTAAGAATCTACATTTTGTTAAAAAATTTTGAAATTTTAAATTATTTTTGAATATTTCTTAAAACTTCTACATATATTAAGTATCTTTCAAAATGATTCAAGTTTTCCTGAAATTTAAAAAAAATCTTCAAAAATTAAGAAATGTTATACAATCCTCTCCGAAATTTTAGGAAATCATTGGAAAAGTTTTAAAATATTTAAAAAAATATTCTCTCAAATTTATTTTAAAAAAAATAAAGAAATCTATGAATTTTTAGAAACAAATTTCGTTCGCTTGAAACTTTTCTAATTTTTTTTTTCTAATTATTTAAAAATCTTTATTTTGTTTTAAACATATACGAACTTTATACAAAATTTTCGTAGGAGTCTTTTTTTTTATTCTCTTGAAACCTATCAAAATTCTTTTAAACATTTTTTTTTTAATCTTCAAAAATCGACCTTTTGTTTAAAATTGTTTGCAATCTTCAAATTTCAAATATTTTTGAATATTTTCAAAACTTTCACACCTTCTAAGTATCATTTGAAATGATTCGAATTTTTCCTGAAATTTTTTTTTATCCTGCAAAATTAAAAAGATTGGCTTAATATCTTTTAAACTACTCTCCGAAACTTTGGGACATGATTTGAAAAGTTTTGAAATATTAAAAAAAAAAATATTCTCTTGAAATTAATTTAAAAAAATAAAAAAATCTTCATTTTTTTAACTCACTCCAATTTGAATTTTTTTTCGTCTTCTATTTTCTTTTCCGATACCGTAGGAAATTATTGGAAACGTTTTGAAATCTTTTTCAATTTTCTCTTAAAATTTCGACACCTTCTAAGTGTCTTTTAAAATGATTCGGATTTTTTTTTTTAAAAAAGTTATGGTTATGAAAAATCATTTAAAATTATTAAAAAATGTAACATTTCTTACCAAAAGGTTTTTTGTTCTTATCGACATATAAAAATAAATGTTCAATCTTTCCCCTATTTTCCTCTTTTTCGTGATAAAATCACTCTATTTCCCCTTTTTTGAGCTCCTTTTGCGCTGTGAACCCTGGAATTTGCAAAGATTTTATGCTCAATTTTGTGGGATTTCTAGATAGCTTTGAAAAATAAGTCAAATAAAAAATTGTTTTAAGAAATTTTAACGCATTTCAAGAAATTTCATAAAATTTAAGAGATTTTATTTCGAGAGATTAACAAAATTTCAAGGGATTTTAAAGAGTTTTATAGAATTTCCAAAGATTTCAAGGGATTTTATAGGACTTGCAGTTGTTTCAAAAGATTCATAGGATTTTAAGTTACATATTTTAACAGATTCCAAAGAATTTCAAGAGATTTCGAAAATTTCAATGGATTTCAATGAATTTTGTAGAATCTCCAAAGATTTTAAGCTCAATTTTAAAGGATTTCTAGAAAACTTTGGAAAATAAATCAAATAAAAAGTAATTTTAAGGATTTTTAACGCATTTCAAGAAATTTCATAAGTTTTAAGAGATTTTATTTCGAGAGATGAAAAAAAATTCAAGGGATTTTATAGAACTTGAAATTATTTAAAAGGGTTCATAGGATATTAAGCTATTTTAACAGATTCCAAAGAATTTCAAGATATTTAGAAAATTTCAAAGAATTTCAAAGAATTTTGTAGGATTTCCAAAGAAAATTTCAAGGGATTTTAATTAACTTTGTAGATTTGCCAAGATTTAAATGATTTTATTTAATCTCCAAGGATTTTCGAGGGATTTGAATGGTTTTTGTTAGAGACCTTTAATGTTTAATAAAAACAGTCATGGAATTTTGTAAAAGTGACTGGACTTTTTTTTAGTCGCACCTATTTCAAAGTCTTTTGAAATCTTTTTGAAATCATTGAAATATTTGTGAAATCTTTGAAACCTTTGTGAAATCTATTGTTGGTGAAATATTTTGAAATCTGAAATCTTTTGTAATCTGGAAGCCCTGGAAAACTTTGCAAACATCAATATAAAAAAGTGAATAACAATGATTATTTTTATATTACTGTATTTCACTATTTTGTTGAAAATTCTTTTTTTTTTTAATTAATTTTTTTAACTAATAATTCAACTATTCTATTTTTGGTAGAAAATGAATCTTCTTGGTTGAAAGTTCATCTTTCTGCTT
>CAKNXH010048729.1:2129-30402 GCA_932178445.1 Andricus quercusramuli
TCACCTGTGAAAACATTTTGCTCACCTGTGAAAACATTTTGCTCACCGGTGAAAACATTTTGCTAACAGGTGTTGGGGATTTTGCTCATCGTGTTTACGCACGATATGCAGAATCAACCATTTTCGATGTCTATAAAAAATGGCCAATCAAGGGTTTTGCTTGTATGTGAAAAGAAAAATAGGAATCAACCCCTAGCATTTGGTCCATTTTTCCGCTCAGCACTCAACGAAGTGAATATAGCTGGTGGTTAAGTGAAAATACTTAATACTTTATATTTAAAATTGTTCCATTTTGAACAACTGCACCTAAAGTTTCTAAATCAGGAATATTTTAAATAGTTTCAATAGGTAAATTAAATTTTTTCTTACATAATCGTTTTCACAAAGAAAACCAGTAGAATCATTTTTGTTGCAGCTCATTTGTAATGTTCGCGAAATAAGACATTTTGTCTCAAAATGAGAATACTTGACATGTGGAACTGTAACATGAACATAACTGTATTCTCATTATCTGGTCTCATTTTTGTTATATCTCATAACAACACTGAATCGGCGTTCTTTTGGGGATCGGTAGGAGTGTCGCAATTAAAAAAGAGATGTCACAGAAAAAAAACAAAATGTTATCTTTACAGCGATTTCAGAGTAATCTTTACCTGCAACAAAAATTAACTTCATGTGGTAAAATTTGTCCGTCACGTGGAAAATTGTTACCATGTCAACTCTATTAAATCTTCTTTTGTTTCGATAAGAAAAAATTGAACTTTATCCACTTGAAAATTACCCGCAACAAATATTTACTTTTGTTTTTTTCTGTGGTATTATCCTAGATTTCTAGATCCTAGAATCTAGATCATATAAAAACGAAGAGAAATATATATCCACGTTTTTATCGGTTCTTCCACTCTTATAACCGAAGCGGACCGCGAGGACCGCGGAACAATGCAATGTCGTCAGAAAAAAGGTTCGTAAAAGGATTATGGCGGAAAGGGCGGTCATAAATTTTCTACTTTACGCGATGGGAGTAGGCAAGTATAGTTACGGCACTGACCGGAGGCTACAGCGAGTACGTTCCGTCAACGAGAATTTATATCGCGATTCTCGGATCGACAGAAAAGCTGTTTTCTCTCGAGCTTTAACGAAAAAATCTCGCTTTCGGTAATAAAAGTCGTGCCACTAGGTTTGATGCACTGCATTTTTCACCTCTTTTCATCAAAAAATACTTCCTCTTCCCTTATAATATAAAATTTAAACAATCGATCATACTCCTTTGATATTCACGAAAACTCCAGATCAATCTAAAATATCTATACCATAACACATATACCTATATACCTATCTACCTTATACCATATAACGACCTACTTTACACCTATATACCTATCCCACTACTTTCCAACCGAGCAAGTCACGCCTACCCCGAAAGGGAAATGGCTTAATGGTATAATAATAATACATATTAGTTCATTAAAATAATAAAACTGTATTTTTCAAATAACATATTTTTCCATATTTTCAGTTCCATTTATTTACTTTTATTAAAAAAATTCTAGGTAGACAATCTGCAGTTCACGTTATATGCGCACCTGTTTATCGACGAACATAACTTCTTTCTAGGAACGCCATACTAAAACCATGCAAAACGACAATTTGATCTCCCATGCACTCTATACATTCACATACAAGAGTAAATGTGCACGCAAAAGGATGCACCCCTTTTTCCTCTCCAAATGCTTTTATGAGGAGAAAACTGGAAGATTGCTTCCACTGAGTAAACAATCTATATCCACACAAAAAAAAAACTCAACATTTTTGCCGTCTATTACAATATTGATAGTAATTTAAATAGTAAGAAAGAATACTTAAAAAGGTTATTTGTTCAATTCTGAACGTGAACTTAAATTCAGCAAAAATTTTCTTATTTGAATTTCAGAATTTAATTATATACGATTTCTTAAATTCTGACAAACTTTATATTTGCATTCATGCACCTGAAGTTCTGAACGTTCAGATGAAAGAAATGGAATAAGAAAAAAATTTTATCTGAAATTATCCTAGGGGAATTAGTTCACGAAGTCGTGAAAGTATTATATAAAAAAGTCTAATGATAATAAATTTTGAGAGAATAAAACACTCTCAAATGCGAATGATGATAAGAACCACACACAATGTACAACGAATGACCGACTTTATACAGTTTTCAAAGTGAAACTTCTTTTGGGACGGAGTGAATTGAAAAAAAGGACCGAACATGCGAACGGAAGTCTATCTCTTTCTGACGGAAGTCTCTATCTCTCTCTTACAAGTAAACTTTCTATACCTTCTCTCTGTAATCGTGTCTCCCTTTTGTGCGGCGATTCGCAATTGCTGTAAAGACTGCTCTTCGATATCTTCCATGTATTTAGTGTACTCTATGAAGCCAAGCGCACGTAAAGTTTCACTTCTACCGTGTGGCCCCACTGTCACACACATTCAAAAATATATAAATAGTGTTAAATTACCTTATCACAAAACAAGTTTTTAGAGTGGGGTAAAACTTCCAGAAAAAATTTATAGTCATGCTTTAGTTTTAGAAAATCACATATCATCAAAATGAACGCTTTATACTTATCTCGAATTACAAATAGTGGTGAATCATTTTGTCATAATACAAGTATTGTGAGTGGGGTAAGAACTTCCGAAAAAAATTTGAGTCACCCTAAGTTTTAAAAAATCATAAAATCATCCAAATAAGTTCTTGCTTAATTTAAGTTCATCTCTGAATTTAAGCACATTTCTTTATTTAAGGTGTAACATTTTCAAGTATTCTTTTTTACTGTGAATAAAGTTCTTTTGGAAAAGAAGATAACGTAATTTTTACTGAGTAATATTTCACGTCAAAGATACCTTATTTTCCGAAAAATGTCAGTATAACAATAATGATGGATCTGGATGTGCAACTTTTATGAAGAATCTTGTATAAAATTAATAGAAATTTGTTTGTCACTATTTTAACAAAATCAGATCTATTTTGAAAAGATCGTTAGATTGTTGGTAACTATAAAAAACTGGATTTCCGTCTCACGATATACGCCCGCTATCAGTATCTTTTGGATCGCCAGGTTCTCGAAATTGCCGGCGTGGATAAAAAAATGTACTCGACCCGCCAGCAGCGGCGGCCGATGCGTTATTATTTCTCTCCTACGAAGGGTTTACCCATCCATTATCATTACTACCAGCATCCATCCTTAACCTTCGAGATTCTGGTCCCCTTGAATGGCATACCAAACAAAACGGATAGGAACCTGCTGTAGCTGTACCTGTACCTGTACATACCTTTAGCCATATAATCAACGTTTCGTTAAAAGCTAAAACCTGACTTTGCTCGACAGCGAAAGAATTTTAGCCGAGTGCAGCCCCCTCTGCAATTTTACTTTCAAGAAGGTTCCTGGCAAAAGATAAATGCATCGCTTATATTTTGCTCAAGATAAGCAAGTTTATTTTAGATGTAAATTGAATTTGTAAAAGGTAATTATTTGTGCAATCAGTATTTATAGAAATCAATTTATTCAATTTTTATAAAGCGAGTTTGAATCAAAATTATTTAAAATCGCTAAGATACCAATGGAAATTTTATAGTTGTAAACACACAATATTTAAAATTGTTTCATTTTATCGCCTAATTGTAAAATCGTTCAATTTGATTATATGTATACCCAAAAATATACCCAAAAAACAGGTTTTTACGAATGTGTCTGTCTGTATGTATGTATGTATGCAGATTTTTAGTCTGCTAGCACAATAACTTTCGAAAGAATTGATACTTAATTTGATCATTTTTAATTGTTAAATCTGTCGATTTTTAAGTCTCTCAAGTTTTAACTCTTCAATTCGGAACGTAGAAAATTATAAAACGTACACACAAATTAAAGATAGTTTTAAATTAGAAACGACAAAAGGTGAAGAATTGAAAATTTATTACTTAAATGTACTCAATATTTAAAATTTTTAAAGAATTTAAACTAAATCAACGAATTATACAAAAAGATTAAATTTTTTAACAATTTGACAATGATTTTGATTTGTATTTAGTAATTGGAGACACTAACTACCAAATTTTTTAAATGTTGTACAAATACTAAAAATGTTCCGTACGTCTGATAAATTGCGTTGTTTGTTTATAAAGTACATACAAATATGTATTTCAGATGAATTTTTAAAAAGATTTATGTACTATTTTTATTTATAATACCAGGCATATAGACTTATATCAAATCTAGGCCTCGACTTGAATTCGTCAATGATTCTTAATATTTAAGAGAGTTTCAAAGTCACGCTCGTCTTCTTCCTTTCCTTTCTGCCAAATCGGGTCCGGTGCGGTTGCTCAGTTAGCTGCACCTGGACAGGTAATAGTGACGCATATGTGGTTCGAGCCTCGACGCCTGCATTTTTTTGCTCGAATTGACCCTGACGACGGATTCAATTCTCACTAGCTTAATTTACCTTAATTCATCTCACAATTAGTTAATTTCAACAAATCGGAAGACGCGATTCAAACAAATCGTTTGAAATTTGAAAACGATCGAAGCACACTTATTTCTCTGAAGTAAATGGTAATTCTTACGAGTTATGAGAATACCGAAGAAGTAGATTGTCTCCATCATAAAGTCAGTTTCGCTCGATTAAACATTTTTCTCATTGCGGAGTAAAAGCGGGGATTATTTGAAGACGCTTCGTAGTTCATCCGAGCGAAGAACGAGGAGAATCCGAAACTATTCTCATTTCCTGAGCTCCTTTTTTGTTTAGATTTTTTGTTTACGTAAACCTCAACCCTGTCGCAGAATCTCCATCGTTAGGCCGAAATTACAAAGTGGACTTTTTATCGCGACGGGTGCTGCAGAACAACAGAGTCGCGGTTCCGTGCCACTTGAAAAGCGTAATTGTCTTCTGGAAAGGAATAATTGGCTTGCGTGCGTGCTTGGCGGCCTCTCCTCCAGGGGGATACTCGGAAGCATTTGCTACAGCTACTTTTGCTGAATTACACGAACACTTGCCCAAACGATTTACCTAATAAACTGACACACCCGTTAGTAGTGACAGATCAAAAATTCCACCTATTCCAAGTACAAATCATGCCCTAATACAACTGATAGCTGTGATAACTAAGAGCCTATAGCGACTGATTGATTTTCCGTCAACTTCTATGCATAAGCAATTACCGATTCTCAAAAGTCGGGAATAATCCTATACTGATTATTCAAAAGAGGAGGAAACTGCTTATATTAATAAGAATTTCTTGGGAAGATCACAAGCTATAGGGCAAGAAGTTTCCCTGCATTCTTAATGTACGAAGAGTTAAAGACCTACAATCTATATATACATGCTTCACGCGATACTTGGAAAAAGTACCGGAGCCATAAGTACTAAAGTATAAGTGTCAATATTCGCAATTTTAGTATGTCCTTATTGTCCTGCACTTATAGTCATTCTCAACATTAATCCAACCATTATAATTATTTATAAAATCAAAGAAAATATTAGACTAATGTAAATTCCTTGCAAATTTTGGAAGAAAAACCTAAGCGTCCCTCAGAAAAAAATTGCATTATAACATACTGTTTATTTAACAAATTTTATATGAATTTTTGTGTTTTAGCTTCAGTGTTATATAGGTAAAAGCAGCAATTTTTATCTGATCCTAATGATAAAGAGCTGATTTTACTCCTTGCTACAATCCTTTCTGTGTTGATTTCATTAAAAAACACTTTTTTTTAATCATACAGTTATTACTTTCGTAAATAAAGGTTTGCGCATAAAATGTGTAGAAAAAGTCTTTCGGTAAAATTGTCTCATTGTGACTTTTGATCAACACCAGAAAAACGAACTTGCCCGAAAGACCTTTTCCATACATTTTGTGCGGGGTCCTTTTTTCTACAATAATATTTTAATTATTATAAAACTCAACCAAACAGAAAATGTAAAGAACCTTGCAAGGAATAAAATCAATCCTTAATCATTAGGATCTATTTTCTTCTATTTTATAAATCATTTTGAAAACTGCTCAATTTTGAAGTGGACTGTACGTATATATGTGAATATCCTTAAAGAATGATGGATGGCAATTGAACACCACAGTTACAAACTCATTCTTCTTTTCTTTCTTTTAGGTATGAGAGGAAATTTAATATACCATATTATGTTAATTTTGACTTATTTTCAGTTATTATGCTGTAATGAGTTAAAGTTAACTACCAATTGGTGGAGTTTAACTCAGATTGAGCGACAATCAAATCATCAGGAAACAATGGACCTGCCATGATTTTTATTCAGTTTTACCGTAAAATTTACGTTTCAATTCTGTTCACTTGCTCAGAAAGGTCCATAATATGATAATGGAGATATTTTGCAAACAAAGACTACTATTGTCTTATTGGTATAACGTTTTTAAATGAGAGATTCAACCGCAATTGATAAGTAAAATTGCGGGAGACATTCCTTAAGTGGATAATGCAGCCTACAATAGATAATCATTAATTAAAAATACTAATTTATTAAAAGAAACTTAATTCATAGTTGAAATAATATATCTGTTAACAAAGTTATCACTAAATTTAACAAAATTAGTGGAATTTGATATGAGTGGTAGTTTCCATTTTTTTTTCGGTGTGGGAGTTGCAAAATCGCAGAAGTTACCATTCCTACAGGGTTTTAACAGCCAAAAGACAATTGCTGCAATTTCGGGCTTAGCATAGTTCGAAAGCACGTAATTAGCACTTAATTCCTACGTTAAGCAGAATTTTATATTGGCAGTATTTTCCGTTTTTAGGGTGGGAGTTTTAGCTTCATGTAAAGCTTCATAGACCCTCCTTAAAGTTTAAAGTACTTCATGCATATATGCTGAAGGGTCCCGGGGTATAAGGGCGTGCGTGTCAAATTTCGAAAATGCGTTTTATTGGCTCAAACTAAATGTTGTGACCTAACTCATGCCTCTGTAAAGATTACACTGGAAATCCCCTTTAAGTCGTTCCAAGAATTGTTGCCGCTGCGGTTTCGGGCTGATTGTGGAGCCCCTCGGGGTCGAGATTCCACTGACTGTTTACGTCCTGAGCGAGCGATATTGTGTTTTAAGTCAAGATATTTAGTAGCATTGCCCGAAACCGGACTTAAATGGGATTCCCAGTGTATTTTCCTGTCTGGTTTAAAAGTGTGTCGAAATCCATGTTTGGTATTTTTTTCCAAAGTCAATATGTACTTCTTTTTACTTGTTTATTTCATGCTTCAACATGCTTAAGTAATAAGTCAAAAGGACTTTCTTGTTTTGTTTTTCTTAATTAAAAAATCCAAAAGTTATACAGCTTTTTCTGTTACAGGCCCAGAGTTTTTTGGGGAAACAGCGTATCTTTGACAAGAGTTTTTTTCTCGGAGGAGATTGCTTCTTTAAGGATGTTCCTTTGTTGGTTCGATAGACCTAATAGAAGTAATAGTTCGAAAGTTATTTCTTGTTAAAAAAAATAAAAATAAATGCCATACAACTAGTGAGTTTTTTGTGTCTCTTGTAAAATTCGAGTCTTGGCACTTACGCCCTTATGTCCCGGGACCCTTCACACGCTATACTCGAGATCAAATCACAAGATACAAACGTGATAACTAGAGCCCATAAATTCTGAAATTGCTTATATATTTCGAGTGGGCTTTTAAAGAATGTTATTCATTAAAAATTTGCATGGAAAATTTATCGGCGTTCTTTAATCGAAGCCTTTTTTCTCTGAAGCTCCTTTCTCTTTCATTCTGTTCTCATCGTTCGGAGACTCTTTTTTCGACCTTTTTGGTCCTGTTTCCTTGCTCCTCGTCCATGCAATTAGTAAGCCGACGCGATAGGATCGAAGGATACCTCGAGTGAATCGACCGACCATTAGGGTGGGTGCACATACTGCATAAATGTTTCTGTGTGTAGACTGTAGACTGTAGAGTAGAGTGATGTACATCTTCAGGTGATTCCCCGAGCGTATGCCTATGTTGAAAGTGCTCCTTGGGGAATCCGATATTTGACTTTGTCTTAATTATATTATGGAAACGGGAACAACTTTCCATGTCCGTGGATCTATGCAAATGTTGATAATTATCGCCCTTGTCGAATAATTCTCCACTCGAGCAGACCATTCGCTCGAACATCCACCAACACCATTTTTCGCCAAGTGAATAAAGTGAATTTCAATGAAATTTCGATGAAAGCACGTGCGGCAAACTATCAAGAGTGAAAAAGAGTTAAATACTTTTTACATGAAAGAACTCGTTGGTCCTGCACCACATTGTTACTTTTTTTAATTGCTGACCTCGTGAAAACAAATAATTAACTTTTTGCTAAAAATAGGGTGACTACTAAAAGAATTTTTTAAAAAACTTCCGGTCATTTCCCAGCTTTTTCACGTTTCAAGCATTTCAAGCTGAAAATTTGTATATTGGAAGTGAATAATACTAAGCTGAGAATTAAAACCCTGAAATTGAAAATTGGTTCAATAAAAAAGTATATAAATAAATTAGCAAATAAAAAAATTAGAATCCTGAACTCATTCAACTACAATAATTGAGGCTTCGATTTTGAAATAGTACCATATAACTTTGAACGCTTCAACGTGAAATTGTTAAATTTTTAACACTTTATTTAGAATCGTTAAATCTAGATAAGCAGTCAAATATTTTTAAAATTTTGAACATTTTCAATTTAATATCGTCTAACTTATAAATCTTCAATTCGAAGTTATTAGTTTTTGAATATTTCCACAATAGTTGAAATATTCGCAGTAATAAGATTTTCGATTCGAAGTAGTACAATGTACTTGAACAGCTTTTTTCTTTCTTGAATTAAAAAAATTAGGATTATGAGATTTAAAAACGAACACTTTTAAGTTGAAACCTTCAAAATTAAAAAATCTTAAAGAAGCTGTTAATACTGAAGGATTTTAAAATTGGGTGTTGTAAACTGAATTATTATAATTTACAAACTTAAAATGCTGTAAAAAGGTAACGGGTGTCACAAAAGTTTTGAGACAAATTCAAAGAGCCATATATTGTACAAATAAATAAAAAACTGAATGTTGCGAAGAAAAATCTTTAGTTAATTTTATTATCTTTCAGAAAACATATTTACATAGTTTTCAACTTGCCGTTATCTTCGATTTTTCCAAGGGTTTTTTTTCTCGCCTGTAGTAATTATTCGAAGAAAACGCTGCAATAACTCACCGAAAAAAAGTGCACGACAATGGATGGTAAGCAAAAACTGAGCGGCAATTAGTGAATTGAATTACTCGAAAGTTGTAAGAAGTTGACATATGTCATCCAGGCCATGATGAAGGACATCAAGAAAACCCTAGGGAAAATTGAAGATAATAACCCGTTGAAAACTATGTAAATATTTTTTCCAGAACATAATATAATTAACTAAAGATTTTGCCTAACACAATTCAGTTTTTTCATTTATTTGTACAATCCGCGGCTCTTTGAATTTGTCGCAAGAAATTTGTGACACCAGTTATGAAATAATTCTATCTACTTCTGTCTTCAAGATACTTCAGAAGATTTTGAATGACTTCATGCGAATTCAAATGACTTCATATATTTCAGGAGGCTTCACGAGATTTCATTTCAACCCTGCACCTGACTTAACGATTTGTCAACCCCTCGGGAGAAAATGTATACTTCCCCAAAAAAATCAGTATCCTTTTTAGATTTATTTCTCATTATGTAAACTGTAAAAGAAAAGGCTTGATAATCGACTAGACTGAACTGGGGACTTTCTTTTCCTGAACGATTGGAAATTTAATAACGGCATTCAGGAGCTTAAGTGTCCACGTGGGAGCAGCCGTGACCATTTACATATTAAGAATCCTCATATCGATTTCCCGTAAGAGCTTCGATGAACTCGAAGCTCTACTACCCTTCTCAGAAAAAGAATAACCACGTGGCCTTTTCGAATCGATTCATATTGCCAACTTGGCAGAAGGCAATGAGCTTTTATCGCTTGGACAGTAGAAAATGTTGTGCACACGCGATTCAATTTATTCTTTGAAGACGATTAGAAACAGTGGAAATTTTCAGGTGGAGACTTGCAAAGGTGGAAACGAGCTTTCTATCTGACATGAGCTTTCCAGAAAGATAGCCAGACGGGTAAATTATAGAGAAACTTAGTTTTTACTCTCTATTGAGGATCGTATCAAATTTCAGAGAAAATTTCAAGGATGGAACGGCAAAAGGGTGGGGCTTGAACAAATGAACACTTTCGAAATTCCAATTTTCATGAAATACAAAAGACCTCCGTAAAGTTTAGGCATTTATATTGGGGTGTACTTCCGAAAAGGTCACTCAGGAATATTAACTTCATACCTTGCCTAGGAGTAAGTCCCAAAAGGATTTTTAGCACAAATCAATATAATAGTATATTGTGCTACAAGTTGAAAAAGCGAGAGATTTAAAACGAGTGTGAAGTTAGCTACCCGAGCGGAGCGAGGGTGGCTATCACACGAGTTTTAAATCGTCGCTTTTTCAATGTGTGGGACACGATACTTTTTCTATAATTTGTTTAAAAAGTGCTAGTTTTTGTTTACCTGCTTTTTGTGTGAAAAGAAGGCGATTTTTTGTCGATTGACGCAACAATAACACCGTATTTTCGGAGAACCTGACGGTTTTTTTAGGTTAGGGACGAAGTCGGAAAATAGCATGAAGTTGGCTGCGCACGATGCACGAGCACACCCGAGGCAGCATGAACACACCCGGAGTAACACGAAGCAGTTTGCACTTTATTTACTTTTTCCACTGTGCCTCACTTTTGTCACTGTGTCCATTTACTTTTTCCACTCCATGCGTCCACTTTTTCCACTGTTGCCCGGAAAGGTCGGCACTGCGCATGCGCCACGTCATCGACCAATAATCGGTCACTTTTTACACCAAAAACAGGTGGAAAAACTGGCACTTTTTCGCAAATTATAGAAAAAATAAGTTATTTACATTTCTTGTTTCAAAAAATATATTTTTTTTATTCTCGAAAAACATTGATCTAAGATAGGAATGTTGTAGATAAAAGTTGTAGATCTGATTGAAACACACATACATATATTATTACGCCTCCTATTAGTTGCAACTAATGTAACTCCTCGTCAATGATTTTAAAATGACCAACACTAAATACGTTTTTTCCTCCCTTCTTAAAGATCACCCGTTCAAATTAATGAATATTTCACGAAATTTAATACATTTTTACAGAAAATCTGAAAATTCATTTTTGTCATTTTTATTGAAAATATTAATTTTAGGGAAAAAGTATGAGGACAAAAAATATGTACTTCGATGGGATCTATAACTTATATGCAGAACAATTTTATTCCAGATGAATATTTTTTTTTAAATTTTAATATACTAAAAATGTTAATAAAATAATTGCACAATATCTCAAAATTTAGTATAACTCAGCATTTTCGTGTCGTATAAAGTTTCCATGCTAAATATACTCAATTTAACGTTGCGTCAAATCGCACAATTTCATTTTCGTCACATAATTTAAATTTCTTTCCATATTTTTTGCGAAATATGTGCAAAAATTTGTAAACAAATTATTTTTTAACGTCACATGTCCAAATTCAGTGAATACAGAATATAATCTTTTTAATTCATTTTTGATATATTTTTAACAATCAAATAACAAAACCTAATTAAAGACAGGCAAAAAAAGCTGTGGTTTCGCAAGTAAAAGAAAAATGTTTGAAATCAGTGAATGTCTTCTGTTCGGTTTTTCAATTTGAAAATTGAAAAAGATGGACGAAAATACTGTGTCGGATTTTTTGCAAGTCAAATTTTTTTGTGGTGATCAATTATAAACAATTTTTAATCATATTTTCGAGTGAGTTGTTTAAAAAATATGCAAAAAAAGGTATATTTAATTTAGTTAATTGTACATTTAAAAAAAAGTTGTACATGTCGAATTTCTCTGTGTGGAAAAATGTCATGGCGGTCTGGAGTCACGTCTGGTCCAGGACTGGCGCTGATTATCCATTAAAGACCAAAAACAGTTTTAAGTTCGATCAACAAATTTTTCTTGGACATATTTCGAAAAAGTTACACGGTATCTAAAATGATCGAAAATATGAAATTCATATTATCAAAATAAGACTTTTTTTCATATGATCTTGACAGTCTGGTTTGATCCAGCTTTGGCGCCTCCAACTGCTGACTAGCCCATAACTAGTGGCTGACCAGACGGGCTGGCAGCGTCAGGACTGGAAACCTCGCTGGAAACCAGTCTGGTCCGGGCCGGGCCAGTGTCAGAAGATTTTTCCACACCGGCTACAGTTGAAAACGAAGAAAATTGAAATTATTTTATTATGGGAAAACTATTTTTTAACGATTTTAAAGCATCGCATTCGATTAAGAAAAGGGGAAATTCACGAATTGAAAATGCTTTAAAAGGTACGAAAAAAATTTCGTTTATAGTTTATACTAACAAAATACTTACATGGAGTTTCTTCGATTCCAACTGAAGAAATTTCAAATTCGACAAGTACAGCATTTAATTTATTTTTATTGTTGTTCAATACTAAAAACTGTAGCCAAAAATAATTCGTTAGAATTTTTTAGTCTATAGGTAAATATTTACGCAATATGGGTTCCAAACATCTTATATATTCTTATCGTCTTAAATATTGATATGTTTATATTTTCTGGATTTTTTCAACTCGGGGACATCATGGTTTCCTTTAGACTCTCATCAATGAATAATGATGGGAGGAAAAAACAATGAAAGCGCGAGGAAACAGAATAAATTTGGCATGAAGCATGATTATTCAGCACTCGATTCTGCGCTATAAAGCATTTTTTAATAAGTTTTAGAGTCAAAGCAAAGCAATACTGTCTTACCCGGAATCAGGAATCTGAAGCTTATTATTGTGAAGCTTGAAGCCCCAGCAATCTTCGCCAAACAATAAGTAACAAGGGTTGGAATTCTTTCAAGGAAAATCACTTGAGGATTCACATGCTGGGAAGCCGATTACGTCGGGAACTTGAGACTATGTTGTTAAATTTCACCTCGAATTTCACAGAAGATTTGAAATCTCATACTCAATATTTCAAAAAACGAACAATACAAAAAGGCAAAAGTTGATGAAATCTGAAGTGATTTCGGGCTGCAGTTTTCTGTTTCGTCTAATGCCTAATGGTACCACTGGCGAGCACGACTGTTTTATTACGAAAGAGACTAGAGGTAAAAAATTCTCTTTCGTTGCATAGATTTCCTAATCTAGAATTCCAGAGGTAACACAGGATACTAAACATGTAATCTGCTTTTAATAATTTGCCGAGGACGGCGTCTAGATTCACAGAAACAGAAAATTGCGTGAGAACGACTTTCATGTTTGTAATTTTCCATGGACAGAGAAAAAGGCTAACGAACCGAGTGAATTTATGTGACGTAATTTGCACGATTCCGGAGAAATGATTAAAGTCATTATTTTTGCAATCCACTCATTATCGGTACTACACCGTTCTGAGTGAAAATACGAGTAACTGCACAATTTGATGTTAAAATGTTAAGCATGCAATGCTTTGACCCAGATTGTGAATACTATATTTGGCAATTTTACGTACGTCGAAATAATTGACATACAAATTTGACATCGAATATTATTTCAAAGTTGTGACTTAAATTAATCGATTTTATCGTATAAATTTAGATCCTCATCGTAATGACTATTCTATATGAATCTCAAATTTATGTTTTTAAAATATTGAATAACTCATTTTCACTAGACCCTAAAGTCAAATTTTCATCAATAACATCAAACGATTAATTAAAACTTTGAATAAATTTAAAATATTGAGAAATTAAAATTTGTGAATAAAAAAAATTTTCAAATTTACTGCCTTCAAAAATAAAAAGTAAATGTAAATATATGTCAGTATTTTTTTCTTAATTCTTGATTAAGAAGGTTTAATTTAAAATTTTAAACTTGTGAAAGCAATGAAATCCTTTTGTTCAACACCGGCGATCAAAATGCCACTTCGGAGGCTCGTCTCGAGACGACGAGGTTGTCGATTTCTCAACTGATGACGTCACAGTGGTCGAAGTGCGTTCACTTTTTCCACTAGTGGGAAAAGTACTCACTTCGACCACTGCGACGTCATACAGTTCAGAAATCGATAACTTCGTCGTCTCTCGACAATCTCCTCAGCCGCATTTCTATCGCGAATGTTGGACAAAGTATTATGTGAACCTAGTGGGAGACAGCGATTCGACATGTGTGATTGCCGAGCTCGCTGTGCTCGCGCGGCAAACTTCACACTCGCCTACAATCGTCAACTTCTCACACTCGATGCACAATATATTATTCTTTAATTAAAAGAATATAAAACACATATTTAAACAATACTGTAACATTTTTCTTTTATTCATTGTTTGATATATAGAAGTTTTGCAACCAATTTATGTAAATATTTATCGTAAATCGAGTTATTTAGCATTTCAAATTTTTATTCTATAAAATTTGAATTCACTCGAACAAGAAATTATTTTCTAACACACAATTTGAAATCCCTTAAAATGTAACGTTGCCCGTTTCAACATTGTTCAATTTTGAGACCAATTATTAAATAATGGTTAAATTATGAACGTTTTAAAGTTAACATTTCTCAATTTAAAAATGTTTAAGTCTTCCCGAGTTTAAATTTGAATGGAAATTGTCAAATTTCAAGCGCTTTAATTTGAGACTACACGGAAAAAATGTATAGCTAAATCAGCGGTATTTATTGATATTGGTAAAATGTTTAAAGCAGGGATTTTCAGCTGAATTTACTGTAAGTATTATTCTTAATGAATCACGCGTATATTTAATTGATTGAATCATCAATAAAAAAATAAATTCCCAACGAAAAGTGTAATAGTAGATAATTTCACCAAAAACACTTTAATTTTCAATCAAAATCAGTTGAACTAACCACAACATACAAATTTTCAAGAAAAAAAAAATTAATTTTTAACTATAAGATAAATTTCCTTAAAACAAAAAGATCAATTTAAATGGAATAGTTATAGTTGCAGATTCAAAATTAATTTCCAACAAAAAAAAACGAGCTTTCAACTAAATAGTTCAATTTTAAACCAAAGAAATGAATTTTTAACCAAAAAAATTATATTTCAACTAATGAAATTACTTTTTCACAAAAAAGACTATTTTTTACGAAAATAGTTAAATTTTGAAATAAAGCAGATAATTTTGAAACTTAAAATAGAATAATAAATATTTCAATACAAAATTCATTTTCAAGCAAATAAGGCACATTTTCAATGAAATAGTTCCATTTTTAAGCAATAAGCAGACGAATTTTCAACAAAGAAGATATCTTTTGAACCCAACAGTTGTGATTCTTAATAGAAAAATATGCAATTATTTCTACCAAAACAGTTGAATTTTCCAACCCGCAAAGACAAATTTCCAAACAAAAAGAATGGCTATTTAACAAAACTGTTGAACTTTCAACCAAACAATACAATTACCTTTAACTTCTGTGTATCGAAAATTCTCTGCCAGGTTTTTCCCGACTTTCTGGAATTCCCTGACCAGTAGGAAACCTGATTCCTGTTTCTTTTTCGACTAATTCCGATCAGTGAATATGTTCGGCAAAAATTAGTTAAGTAATTATAACTAAATGTAGACTACTGACTTTTTGCTTTTGTATTGCAGTCACTTTTCACTAAATTAGATTGAAAGATGCAATTAGTGATTCGAATTTTTTATTAATTATAGTCATAGAAGAGGTAGTAGTAAAAGAAAATGATGAATTTAATGTAGAATGAAGTTAGAATATCTTCCCACAGCTGACCAGTGCCGATAAATGGAAGCTTAATATTCCCATGGGATGCACGCGTGGAAACTGAAGAGTAAGTTCTTGTGGTACCTACTGTGCTTGAAAGAAGAAGTCGATTCAAATGGTGCAAGTTAAGTGGTTTGGTGCCCAGCCTCAGCTTCTTTCGGCTTTCGGCTTTCGACTTTGGTATCGACGTATCCTTCTTTCCAAGAATAAAGAAGATGTGATCGAGACCGATTCACTGTTCCTGAATTCGTCGAACAATCGATCTCTTTTTATCCTGTTGCTAACCTTTGACTGTTCGGTATCCCGCTCAGCAAAGTGAGAACCGACTTCCACTGCAGGGGGTCAAGAATACAATAGTAGAAGCCTGAATGGTTGAAAAGTCAAGTATGTAGGTGTAGTACGTAGTTGGTTCGCCAACAAGAATCTAGTTTGAAAAAAGATTTCTTCTCAAGAAGCTGTGATTTCGAATTATTGACATTTTTTCACCTAAAATTACTTTTTTCATCAAATAGCTCAAAAGTATTATTGATAATAATCTCTGGGGGGTATAGATCGAGCACAGTCAATCTGGAAGTATAAAAAGTGCTGCGCCTTAATTCAATCATCCATTCAATATCAAAATGATCCAATTAGGTTATTTCACAATCACTAACTGTTCAGAAAATATTAACCTATCGTTTGCTATCGCAAATACTGGGCATTCCAAATGCATTGTTGTCCTTATAAAAATCATTATTGAACAATTTTAAAAATAAAATATGTAAGAATATCAGTTTAAAGAATGATTAAAAAATATTAAGTAAATACTTTTGAAGCTTAAAGTGTGATTTAAAGCTATATAGTATATTATAGTATGTAGAAAAAATTAGATTTTCTACACTATGATATTATTATTATAAAAACAGAAATTCTTTTTTTTAACGAGAAAGTATAAAAAATACTGGACTTTACATTTTGTAGATGCTTGCTATTTGTTTACTTTTTCAAGTTCTAGATGACCTCCACCAAACAGCTTTTTAGACGATTTTTTAGAAGATTTTTCAGAATAATCAACTAAATGAAGGATCTTTCTTCTTTACGGTAATAAATTCAACAACTGAGATTCTATCATGCTTTGTTTTAAAAATTCATTAATCATGATTTCTATACTGACAGTAACGCATTTTGCATCGCGATAGCAGACGATAAGTGAATCTTTTCTGAACAGATAGTGATTGTGAAGTAACCTAATTTTGAGAATAAAAAAAATGTACAAATTTAATGTTTACACGTAACTGTCAAACAATTTCAATCAAATGAATATCACTCTGCGGCAAATCATTTTTTATGGGGTCAAGGTATTACCCCAGATATTACCCCAGATATTACCCCAGAATTGTTTGTGAGATTGATAAATATCAAAGCTTTTTCAATTTTTTATCTCTGATATATTGTTAATGGTGGATTGAATTCTACTACTAACTATCAGGTAAAATACGATCTGTTGAAAATATGGGTACATTTTGTAGCTAAAGGATACTACTTTGTCAAGCATTAAGCTTTACAACCCTTCATCATACACGATCAAGAATGATTCGATATGATAGAATAAGCCATAAAGGATGCAGGATTGCACGGTAAACCGGTATCATTACCAATTTCATTTCAGCATCGAATATTTACAGCATTGAAATTATCGGGCGGCACCTGCAGTCATACAATTCGTTTTAACGATCTCGCGGAAATGTAGTGCTGTAAAATTTTATGCTCTGAATTGTAATTAAAGAGGAAACATGCGTCGATCCGTTGAATTTCTCTGTTATTTAAATGAGCTCGCAAAATCAGTGTATGAACTCCGATTATCGCTTATTGTATATAATTTCAGAAAAACGAAAAGTATTCAATCATTTTTGAGTTTCAGGAAAAAAATATTTTTCGTTGAAACGTTTTTCTAGAAATTGACGATATTTTCGTTAAATTTCGACGTTTTATGAATACATGTTTTCTTGAATTCAAAGGCCATCAAGAATAATGTATGATTAAAATTGTAGAGCAATAAAATCTCCAGAGTTTTGACTTTCGATTAATTGATACATAACTGAAACAGAAGTAAAAATTTATAAATTGACCGTTATTCAGTTTAAGCTTTCAAAACGCATAAAATTTTTTATTCTACAGTTTTACACCGAATAAATGTCAAATTTGACTCAATTTAAATTTTAAGCACATAAATCGAATAAAAAATAAACCAATCTTTAGACACTACACAATTTCAAATTTATAGTTCAAAAATTGAATAATTTTATACGCAACTCAAGAAATTCATAATTAAAAAAAAAAAAAAAATTCAAGAATGAAAAGTATAAGAATTTTAAATAGTAGAGTTCTAAATAAATTGCAGCATGTTAACGTTGTGAACGCCTACAAGTAAATAATTTCATACATCTACATATAAAACATTTAAAATTCGAAATATTTTCACATATGAAATTATTTGAAATTGATGCAAATGCAGTCTTCAAAATTATAAATTTTAATTGCGAGCTTTCCAAAATGGAGAGCATCCCAAAATCAGCAATTTCAAGTTGAAATCTTGAAAACCGTCGAATGGAGAAAGTCTAAATAAAAAAATGTCACCATTAAAATTATTAATCTTTTGAATTGTAAACACACACTTGAAAATTTTACAATAGCCAGAAAATTATTTCAAATTACAGTTCGTTAAAAGTCAAGTATTCAAAGTGAAAAATGTCATATTAAACAGCCTTTTAATAGCATTAAAAGGCTAATTTTTCAGTATTAATAATTAATACTGAAAAATTATAATTGCGAATGAATTTGACCTTTATATTAAATTGTAAAATCTAAAATAAGTGACTGAAATTCAAGAATATTTAAATCGCATTTTAACTTCAACTTTGTTCAATACACGTCTAGAAAAATTTAACTGAATTCTGATGAAAAAGTATTCCTTTGATCAACTTTTTTGACTTTATAGGTGAATTATTTATATTTTATCCCGCTCCTTATGCTCTTCAACTACCTTGCTTTCAGCGAAAACACTAATTCATGAAATTCTTCTCTTATACGTATAGTAGTTATGTATCGTAATTTTAAGAAAAATGTATCTTTTCTGAAGAAAAAAGTATTTAAAAAGTAGCATTTTTGAATAAAAAAGGTACGTAAAAAATACTTTGCACTGAAAAAAAACGCACTTGAAAAGAAAATTTCTTTCATACTTGTCTACATTAAATAACTGCAATCATGAGTGCATATAAAGAGAAAGGAATGACCTAGAATTTTCACTTAAAGCTTTTATTTAAAAAGTGTGTGTTTTAAGATATAAGAACGCTGACAATATAGAAATATTGAACTAGGTATTAAATAATATCTTTATTGAAAACATTTGTTTTCTTTATGCGCTCGAAGATTTGACAAATGTATGTATACTACGACTTTCTCATTTTGATTGTTTTCTTTATTTTTTCAGGTAGAGTAGCTTCTGACAGGACTATAACAACAACCTAAATCTGATTTATCGATCACAGCTATATTTCGGAAAACAATTACCGACATTTTGTTCATATTTGATTTTTTTTTAAACTTATTTTTTTCAGTAGTCAATTTCTTATCTCACATTACTTAAAAGAGTAGCAAAAAGTAGTATTGCCTAAAAAAGTAGAAAGAAAGTAAATAAGTGTGGAAGTTCCAAGGTTGCAATTTGACAATCGCAGTTTTCTCCCAGTCTAATCGACAAACGCTGTTTTTACAATAAAAAGAAACAAATATTTAATTTTAACTTGTTTTCATAATTTTCAATTTATTTGCTAATTGAAGAGATTTTAATTGCGTGAGAAATATAGATTGCAAAAGTTTATTCTGATAGTCACTTGTTTAAAGTCTCACGTATAGATAGTTTGAGACGTAATGACGTTGTCGAAGATTGGATTTCAACGGATTCTGTATTAAGTCAAACGGCGGAAAAGGAGGAAAGCAAAGATCGCTCGATCGAACACTGCTTCAACTACCTTTAATAAAATTGCACACACCCGGTATGCAGCAAGTGCATGTAGGTACTCTTTTAAATGATAAATCTATATCTCGACTTTCGCACGCCCAGAGAATCTAAAAGTACCAGAAGAATAATATGAAACCAGCCCACATAAATCCGTTCGTTTTCTATCTTTTTGTACTTTTTAAAATGTGAATTAAAATCTCGGTCGAAAAATTCACGACTTCTCAATATTTTTCTTAATCGTTAGATACAGTACCCACCCTCCTTTCATATTACCCTTTTTTATATTTTATTTCATTTTCTTATAAAATCACGATTTCATTCAACCATATCGGATTTATTTTTTCGCTCCTCTAAAGAATACCATTCAGAATTAGAGAAAAAGACCGCTTGAGCGAGAAGCAAAATCTTCCGGGTAATAGACCGTGAACAAGTGCCAAGACGATTTCCGAAAGACTCGAAGTGCAACTGACGTTATCTCGTTAAATTTTCTAGTAGTGTTCTTCCAGGCGAGTGAAACGTCCATCCGAGATTCTTTTACCATCGAATAGAATTAGCTTATAAATATTTATGCTCGAGAATTATAAAAAAAAAGTAGTTATGTAATCATTCACGAAATCTTTAAATTAATTAAATTATAGAAAGGTAGAAATATTTCTAATTGGGTTTTTCATCTAAATCATATTGAAACTTAATAATATATATTGTGTATTTCAATGTTCAAAATTCAGAATACCCTGTAATTATAAAAGACACAATTAAATCTTAATAAATCAGGTTGGCCGTAAAACTTCATTTTCGAGCATCCCTGACTTTTTCCTAATTTTGCCTTCAATGATTTTTCATTTTTCCTACCCATTAATATTTTACTACCAAAATCCTCATCTTGTAACCTTTTTAATATACAATCTTTTATAAATGGTATATAAACAAATGTTTAATTTAAATTTTTTAATTCATTATTTTCAGAGCTGCTACAGCCTAATTTACTTGAAAAAAGTGACATATTCAAACTGAAAAAGTCACTAAAAAGACTAGTTTTTAATATAAATAGTGACTTTGAAACACTTCAAGATGAATTGAACCTACTCTTTGAAAAATTATTGAATTGAGTGTATTTGAAAGAATTCAAGTGAATTAAAAAAAAATCAAGAGAAGACCAAAAAATTCAAAAGAATTTAAAAGAAATCAGGATAAATTATTAAGAATTTAGAGTAAATTCAAAAAGAATTCAAATGAATATGCAAACAAATATTTGAAAGTCTCTTCAATTCTTTGAAACCTTACGAAATACCTCACTTCTTGTGAATAAATTATTTGAAATCCATTAAAGTATTATAAAATACGTGAAATTCTACGAAATTTGATAATACTTCCTAAAATTCTGGAATACTTATTAAAATATCTTGAGACCTTTTGAAAATACCTTCAGAATCTTCTCAAATACCCTAAAATATTGAAAATCCACTAAAATTCATTGAAATTATTAAAATCAATTAAAAATTCCTGAGAATCATTTAAAACCCCTTAAAATATTTCAAATACTTTGAAATCGTTTCAAATCCCTTGAAACCTTTTGAAAATGCCTTGGAATCTTTTAAAATACCAGGAAATATTTCATATTCTTTCAGATCTTTTGAAATCGCTTGGAACATTTCAAAGCTCTTGAAAATTTTTTAATATTGTTCAAATTTATTACAAATTTATTGGAATCATTCAAAATTCCCTTAAAGATTTCAAAAGAATTCAAGAAAGTTATGAAACAGGTATAGACGTAAATTAAATAGCGGTTAATCCATGGGTTAATTTATTGAGAGGAAAGTTACTAAAAGTGATAAACAAAATGACTAAAAGTGGCTGTGGCAGTCCTGAGTCCTTATATAAGGACTCAGGACTGCCTGGTAAAAGAAAACCTGGTATATACCAGGTTTTCTCGTACCTGCTATTCAAATATATGTTAAAGCATTACATCTATAAATGATTGCAATAGATATCCAATTATATACATTCAGTTTTAAATTATTCAAAAGGTTTTAATATTTAAAAAATAGAAGCATCACATTAAAAAATAATTTTATATGCAATTAAATGATCCGCATATTTTGTAATTAAATATATCGAATCCTCTAAGAAAAAAAAATGATCAATGAAGATAATTAAGAAAAAAATCACATTTCTCTATGAATAATTGCACGGAGAAAATGGATGTTACATATTTAATGTTTAACTATAGGACAACCACTCTGTGGATATTAAAGATAATGCAATGCAGAGTGTTCTTACCTCGCAGCATTTTTTGAAGAAGAAACATTACTTGTGACAACCATTTTTACTCTATCCAAACAATTTACAACATTATTGTTAATATTTGTGATATTTGTCAACAAAATATCAGTAATCATAATTTTTCCACAAGTTCACATACGACACGAAATGACATCAAAAGGCATTCACTCTCAGCTTCATCAAGCGGCCGACAGAGGTCTAGCGTGTTTCTCTATAATGATTTTAACATCTCGGATTTTCAATTTAACATAAAAATACATTTAGGCCGAATATTTCAAAAAGATAGTAGATATTACGTCTTAATATCTGTATGTTTTGCGGTACTATCTTATACTTTGAACATCTACTATTGAACATCCATGTTTCTCCGTGAAAATAAGAAGAAAGATTATTTTTGCTGGCCTTGATGATGGAAAGAGGTTAAGGCCAGGATAAACATATCAACAACTTAGCATTTGTTGTCTCGAAAGAATTCAGTTGTTTCAGCACGGGAGAAAGTATTTTTCTTCTACTTTTCCTACAAATATGTTCCCTTATATTTTTCTCTCGCAAGCGGATGCTGCAAGTAGAACTGGCTCGACGTTCCTTATATATATCGGGGATGTATCCACAGGGGTTATATGTTATATCATTTATGGGTGTATGTCACACACACACACACATATATGTAGTTATAAAATGAGTATATGTCTATGGAGCTCGAAAAGGAAAGACGAAGAAGTAGAAGGGGTCGATGGTGGCTTTATTTATAAGCTTTAAATCCTTATCCAGTTTCTTTTTCCGAACGGACCGGAAAGCAGAAGGATTCTAGAATTCTCGAGTTCTCAATTCATCCGGCGAAATCCGGGATCCTAAATCCGGAAATCGGACGCTAAATCTGGGAAAGTCAAGATTCAAGGTGTATCTTTTAACCCATGAGCTCGCCGAGGACGGACTCTATACGGTTTAGATTTGCACCGGAAAATTGAACGGCTGCTTCATATCTGACGATCCGAAACTCTCTGAATCCAAGGTGAGAAGATCGTTATCTGCACCCGTATGCTCGACCGCAAAATTAGCCTTATCCGGGAAAATTTACGAGTGTCCGAAACTCGAAGCCTGCCGCCACGCAATGCGATACCTATATTCCTATATGCTACAATAATAATAATCTCAGCGCAAGGCGGTACAAAGATATCACCACTAGATTACCCCTTTAATTTAATTCCGATCAAGCTCCACAATATTCCAAATAGACTCAGAAACCCAGTTTATCCGATTTCCAACTGTTTTCATTGAAAATGAAATGCGCTTAAAGTTTTGACGGTTCAAATGCACGATATTTTTCACTGCTGGCTTTGCAAACTAGAAACAGTGCTAAAATACTCGTTCATTTATATTGAAATTAATAGATTAAAAAAGAAACTTACAATGCGTTATTTTAAATAATTTTAGTTGAAACAGTATTTGAAGAGTGGCGGTACAGAAATAGATAACCAACATTTTTATCGACAATGGGTTTATTGCATAAGAAGTTCTTAAATAACTAAATACACATTGTAGTAAAAGGATTTTTTCGAAATCTCATTTTTTGATGCGATGATTTATTTAAATTTTTAATAAAATTTTAGTTAAAATTAAGTTAAAATTTTAAGGAATAATTTATTCAACCATTTAGCAGTAATATTTCTTGAAATTATTATAATTCAATAAAACAAACATATATCTTTTTTCTTACTTTTTTCGGATTATTAGAAAAAAAGTCTGTCATACTGTGATATTGCGATCTTCCATTTTAATTTTCTCGGAACAGGATAATTTTTCTCTTCTATCAAAATTGATTCTCCGACACATTTTGAAAGAGGACGGTAGGACTCACCAGGATTTAAATAAAAATTGGAATAGTTGAATCAGATCGAAAACTATAGCATTTTAATAAAGATTTTTATTTGAATGGATTTTACAAGAAGTGTAGCACCTGTCTGATGTTCAGTTTATCAAAAACTATTGAGTGATTCTTAACTGTATTGCATGAAAGAGGTCTGTGAAGCTGGCAGGACCACATTGCAAAAATTGAATGAAAACTCATAGGGAAATTAGGGCTCATTTAGGGCTAATTTAATGCCCTATTGCCAAATTTAATGCTCTGCATTTAAACAAAAAAACCGGTGGTCATGCTAGCTTAACGTTAAGCTAGCAGGACCACAAATAACAAAAAAATATTTAGAAAATATTTCTTTGCAGAATAATTTAGGGCTCATTTAGGGCTCACTTTATGCCCCATTGCCAAAGGGTCTAGCCGGATAAGATAGTCAAATCTGCCTTGTAGGGAACCTCTATAACTAAATACATCCTCATATTCGGCATGTATAGAAACCCCTTTTCCTAGATTTTCAGACCCCTAAATCCCCATGGGGCAACATGGGACACCATAGAGTGCTGGCGAGTTTTTTTGCAATATCTCGGTCAATTTTTGAGCTAGGAAAAATAAAAAAAAGCAAATTGTAGGGTTTTTCAAGCCCTATAAACCTGTAAGGCCGAACAATTTTTTGGCGCGAAATTCAAATTTTTACAGCCGTTTGAAAACTTCAAAAATTTTTATATCGGAAACAAAGACCGACTCCTCGCTAAAAGAAAATTATGTTATGTATTTTTGGCTCAAAAATTCCTGTGATTTTTTTCAGATTTTTAAAAGTGGTGGAACGACCTCAAAAAAAATAAAAACCACTAAAAACCGCGTTTTTTGCCTCTAGCTCTTTCTACATAATTCCTACGATGAAACCAATCACACCATCGTATTCTACGTAAAAAAATGTAACGAAAACGTGTATTAATTTTTTGAAAATAATTTTTGGCAGCCCTTCAAAAATTCAGCAAATAAAAACGATAAGCCCGGCTCACATGCAGATTTTTACATCTTCCAATTGCAAGGGAAACCCAACGTAGAATACTAGAATCAGTTTCATCATAAAAATTATCCAGAAAGCATCAGAAGCGAAAAACTACAGAAAAGTTCGGTTTTTGGACACTTAACGCTTTATAGAAAAATATTACGATGAATCCGATTGCGCCATCGAATTCTACTAGAAAAAATATATCAGGAATTATGTATTTCTTTTGCTGAATTAATTTTAATAGACCTTCGCAAATTGAGCAAGTAAGATCATTCGACCCGACTCACAGTGACAATAAATAAAACGATAAGCCTCCCGCTCAGTCACCTGGCCCTCAGGGGTGTATGGCTATTTGGGAGGGCTCTGTAACACAGTTCATACATTTAGATTTCCTTATTGCAAAAATGACGTTAAAAATCACCAATCATTAAGGTCTACCAAAATTTATTTCCAAAAAAATAATACACGTTTTGATGTATTTTTGTACGTGTAAATACGATGGCGTGGTTGGTTTCATCGTAGGATCTGTTTAGAAGGAACTAGAGCCGAAATCTAAATGTATGAACTGTGTTACAGAGCCCTCCCAAATAGCCATACACCCCTGAGGGCCAGGTGACTGAGCGGGAGGCTTATCGTTTTATTTATTGTCACTGTGAGTCGGGTCGAATGATCTTACTTGCTCAATTTGCGAAGGTCTATTAAAATTAATTCAGCAAAAGAAATACATAATTCCTGATATATTTTTTCTAGTAGAATTCGATGGCGCAATCGGATTCATCGTAATATTTTTCTATAAAGCGTTAAGTGTCCAAAAACCGAACTTTTCTGTAGTTTTTCGCTTCTGACGCTTTCTGGATAATTTTTATGATGAAACTGATTGTGCCATTGTATTCTACGTTGGGTTTCCCTTGCAATTGGAAGACGTAAAAATCTGGAATGTCTGCACTGCATGTGAGCCGGGCTCATCGTTTTTATTTGCTAAATTTTTGAAGGGCTGCCAAAAATTATTTTCAAAAAATTAATACACGTTTTCGTTGTATTTTTTTACGTAGAATACGATGGTGTAATTGGTTTCATCGTAGGAATTATGTAGAAAGAGCTAGAGGCAAAAAACGGGGTTTTTAGTGGTTTTTATTTTTTTTGAGCTCGTTCCACCACTTTTAAAAATCTGAAAAAAATCACAGGAATTTTTGAGCCAAAAATACATAACATAATTTTCTTTTAGCGAGGAGTCGGTCTTTGTTTCCGATATAAAAATTTTTGAAGTTTTTAAACGGCTGTACAAATTTGAATTTCGCGCCAAAAAATTGTTCGGCTTCACAGGTTTATAGGGCTTGAAAAACCCTACAATTTGCTCTTTTTTTATTTTTCCTAGCTCAAAAATTGACCGAGATATTGCAAAAAAACTCGCCAGCACTCTATGGTGTCCCATGTTGCCCCATGGGGATCTAGGGGTCTGAAAATCTAGGAAAAGGGATTTCTATACATGCCGAATATGTGGATGTATTTAGTTATAGAGGTTCCCTACAAGGCAGATTTGACTATCTTATCCGGCTAGACCCTTTAATGCTCCGAAATTTTTAGAAAAAACCTGTGGTCCTGCTAGCTTAACGTTAAGCTAGCAGGACCACACATAGAAAAAAACTACTTAGAAAATATTTCTTTGCAGAATAATTTAGGGCTCATTTGGGGCTCACTTTATGCCCTATTGCCAAATTTGATACTCCGCAGTTTTTAGAAAAAACCTGAGGTCATCAGGACCACACATAGAAAAAAACTACTTAGAAAATATTTCTTTGCAGAATAATTTAGGGCACAGTTAGGGCTCACTTTATGCCCTATTGCCAAATTTAATGCTCCGCAATTTTTAGAAAAAACCTGTGGTCATGCTACCTGAACGTTAAGATAGCAGGACCACACATAGAAAAAAAATACTTAGAAAACATTTCTTTGCAGAATAATTTAGGGCTCATTTAGGGCTCACGTAATGCCCTATTGTCTAATTTAATGCTCCACAATTTTTAGAAAAAACCTGTGGTCATCAGAACCACACATAGAACATAATACTTGGAAAATATTTCTTTGCAGAATAATTTAGGGCTCATTTAGGGCTCACTTTATGCCCCATTGCCAAATTTGATACTTCGCAATTTTTAGAAAAAACCTGTAATCCTGCTAGCTTAACTTTAAGCTAGCAGGACCACATCGTTATTGAAACATTCAAATTCAAAAATGTCACTTACAAATAAAAAATTAAAAAAAATGAAACAATGCAAATTTCTAAGTTAGCATTCACACTCTGAAATTTTAATGATTCAAGGTTTATTTTATTTTAAATACTTTAATTTCAATTTGTTTATTTTTTAATATTTCATTTTTACTTTCTTATTTTAAATTTATTATAAAAGCTATAGCGAACCTCAAAGCGTGTCCAGAGTTCTTTCAGAGAAATTTGTAAGTGTTCAAAATTATATCATTTTAAAACTATTTCAACTTAAAAGCAGTGCAATTTAGTGATTATAAGTTGTTTCTTGAAAAATCTAAATTGAAAAGTGTAATTCACAAATTCAAAATTGAAAAAAAATGAAACAATGAAAATTTTGAAGTTTACATTCAGCACCCTGAAACTCTAACGATTCGTATTTTATTTTATTTTAAATAATTCAACTTTATTCAGTTTATTTTTGAATGTTTGATTTATAAATTCTCATTTTAATAAACAGTCAAATATTGTTAAATATTGAAACAACAATTTTTTAAATAAAATTTTTCAAACTGAATGTTTAAAAAATTGAGTATTTGAGAATGCAATAATATATGAATAGGATTTGAAATTGAATAAAAGCATTTAATTATGAATATATTAATCAAAATAATTTTGAAAATTGAAAAAAGATTTTGAAGCTGCAATCGGATTCAAATATTTCATTACTTACTAAGGCTTTTGAATTAAAATTGTTCAATTTTTAACGTAAGACTCTATATATTATTTAATTGTGAACAGATTCATAATATAATATTTCTCAAGTCATTTTTTTCTATGTGTGGTCCTTCTAGCTTAACGTTAATCTAGCAAGACCACAGGTTTTTTAAAGAAAAAGGCGAAGCATCAAATTTGGCAATAGGGCATAAAGTGAGCCCTAAATGAGCCCTAAATTATTCTGCAAAGAAATGTTTTCTAAGTAGTTTTTCTCTATGTGTGGTCTTGATGACCACAGGTTTTTTCTAAAAATTGCGGAGTATCAAATTTAGCAATGGGGCATTAAGTGAGCCCTAAATGAGCCCTAAATTA
>CAKNXH010048730.1:0-17505 GCA_932178445.1 Andricus quercusramuli
TTCCTTTTCCCCAGTCCCTAGATGCCCCCACCCAAAAAAAATCCCATAGATTTACCCCTGACACCCTATGTAAGCCGTGAACGAAGCAGAAACGGTCACCGTTCATTTCAATATGAATCCACAGATCATCATACTGTTTCTTCTTCCTTGTGCGACTGTTTTCATAGCGCAAACTTTGGCTCAACTATCGCCACCGCCACCAATTATGTTTGGCCAGCCAGGAAATCATAAAGGGGAGGTATATATTGGTTGTGTGTGTGCAGTCAGTTCAGATTGTTGCAGCAAAAAATGTGGTAAGTTGAGCATTTATTCTAAACATCTTTTGCATAATTTTCTAATTGTTCATAAAAACAAATTTCAAAAAATGATTTTGCAATGTGAAGACCAACAGAATAAAAAATTTCTAATCAGCAGTGATGAAGCGACTTTTTGATGGGGTTTCAAATGTGCTCATACGCGCCATAAAAAGTTTTCGAATTTCTTGAAAATTGTCCGAGATATGTAGGTCTTTAAAAAATGAAATGAAATGAAATGTTTTTAATTCCGCAGTGATGTAGAGACTTTCGTATACGATTTCAGATGTGCTCATATGCAAACCTAGTCTTTATGACATCCTGAAAATTTGTCTTGAGAATTCTTTTAAAATTTTTGCGGAATATGAAAAATAGTTGGATTCTCTCTCAAGTTTTTCAAATCTATCCAAAATCTTTAAAATCTTTGTGAAGTCTGTGTGAATTATTTTAGCTTTTTTCAATTATTCACATTATAGTTTTTCAATAAATAACTGAATAAAGCACGTATTTGGTTATTGGTATTGAATGATGAAACAAGCACAATTTTTAGTTTCAGTTGCCTCAGCATTACGATGCGCCGACACTGGAAGCGTCAATTGTTATATCCCAGAACCATGCAAGCATGAGTGTCCTGACAAGCTGAAACATAGATGTGGTGTGAAATAACAAATTTTGAAGACAACGCCGCCAATACATTGTATGCTGCTGTAGTTCTCTTTCCCATCACAGAGAGCGCTGAATATTGCCATTCAATTCCCACATAATTGAGACAGCCGGCCATAAACCATGAAAACTCTGACAAAAATTGTGTTGCACCTAATTTTGATTGACATCATCTTTATACTGTCAACGTTAATTTTTGTTATGAAAAATGGTACTCTTAAATCAGCGTCAGATTCACACTTTGTTTTTTCTGTTTTAGTGCAATATTCCACAAATAAATAATAGAAAAAATATAGGACAATCTACTTATTTTGAAACGTCCCATCACAGAAAAAACAGAAGATAAACTTTACATCGATTTCCGACGAAAGATTCTCTGCAACAAAAATTAACTTCACAGGATAAACTTTACACAAATATCGGTTAAGTCATATCTCTCGTATGAACTCCCGAAACATGAGTTTGTTGTAGTCGCTTCAATCATATTCACAAAAATGTTCAAAAGTTCACAAGAATTATTGACCATTAGTCAACTAGAAATGCGCTAAAGATGAAACGAGTGATGAAAAAATATTGAGATTTCGGACCAAGCTGAGAATGTAATATCGTTGAAATTTTAACCGAAAAAGATGATAATTTTGAATAAAAAAGCGTCAAATTCAACCAAAAAGACAAATTTTCAAGAATAGTTGAGTTTTCAATTGAAAAATACATTTCAGGCAACAGAGAAAATAAATTTAAAACAAACTGTTGAATTTTCAACCTAGATTTAATTTTCTACCAAAGAGGACGAATATTCAAGAAAACATGAGAGGTTATTATTAAGTACAATAAAAGAAAAAAAGCGACAAGGGTAGTTAGCTTCATATTTCATTTACACTTCATTTTGATTAAGTTTCTTATGATTTGACTTCATTTTTCACGGTTTTTTCTTCTTTTCAAATTCACCTAAGTTGAAACTCATCCCCTATAAAAAAATTCTTCAGCAAAAATAAAGTATAATTCACTTTGTTCATGAAAACACAACAAAAAATAGAATGTTTTAATTTTCAATTAGAAAGATGAGATTTTAAGCGAATGAAATAAGTTTTATTACACAATAGTTCAATTTTTAATAGAAAAAACTAATGTTTAACTGAAGAAGTGTAATTTCAACCAAAACGATTAATTTCCTACAAGGGAAGAATCATTTTTAACCAAATACAAGAATTTTCAACCAGAAAGGTTAATTCGCTACCAGGAAAAGGACAATTTTTTCAACAATATTAATGAATTTTCAAATAAAAAAGTTAAATTTTTGACGAAGAATGAAAATTTTCAGTTGAAGAAATGAGTTTTTAAGCAAATAAACTGAATTTTCAACAAAAAGTTAAATTTTCAACCAAACAAATAATCTCTATGACAAAAAGATTAAATGTCTGTAGAAAAAATATTTCGAGAACATTTTTAGTTGAATTTTTAGTTTCCAAAAGTAATTTTCAATTTGAAAAAATTATTTTCAATGAAATAAATGAATTCATAACTGAAAAGATTAGTTTTCTACCAAAAGAGAATAACTTTCAACAAAATACATGAATTTTTAATCAAATATTTCATTTTGTAATGAAATTTTTAACTTAACAGTTGAATTTTCAAGCAAAAGGTGGATTAGTCACTAAGCAGATTAACATTCTATCACACAAGACAAAGTTTCAACAAAATACAGAAATTTTCAAACAAATGGTTGAATTTTCAACTGAAGAAGATTGATGCCAATCAAGTCTTTTTTTTTAAACCTAGGAGGACGGAAAGCCAAATCGGGTTGGTATTATATTCATTGTTCCTATCGATGAAGGTCGTTTTGTCAAATAAAATGCTATGTCCTGTTTCGATATGATGCTCAGCTTGTGCCGTTCGCGCGAAATGTTTTAGCTTGACTTTACTCTCATGATCCTTTATATTTTGGCTCATCGCGCTCCTGGTGAATGTAGTATAGACTTTGCCACAAGAGCAAGGGATTTTATATACTCTCGGATCACTGAGGGGTGTTTTTTCATCTTTAGGGTTGTTTAGAAGTTGTCCAATTTCCGCCGGTGGTTTAAATATGTTCCCTTGTATACAAAGTATACAAAACGTCGGCAAGATTCGTAGTTTTGGACAATAAGGCCTGGCATCAGATCTGAGTGTTCTATGATGTTCTGAAAACACCTTATCAACGCAGGATGTACACTAGTCAAGTACTTGTACCAGAAATTGTGCATCATTCCCGGACCTGAAGCTTTCCAGTTCATAAGTTTATTATTATTATTATTGTTATTGATTATATTATTTAAACAACCTTACATTTCTCATAATTCTGAAGTTTCAAATGGCAGAAAAAATGCTGCATCAAATCACAAGCACGGGTTTCCTGACAATAATTATTTCAAATTGTTTCGAGCAATTTCGAGATGTTTCGAGAATCAATCGAAAATGGCGCCATGCGCATTTCAATAATGGGATTAGCAAATGCTTAATGTATGTATGTATGTGTGTATACCATTAAGCCATTTCCCTTTCGGGATAGGCGAGACACTACCCGATTCGGGTAGTGTTTCTAGGTGGATAGTTTCCTGTAGTAAATAACTAGAAGTGTGGGCTCACCACACCCACGACGAGCCAACAGCACGCAGTATTTTCCCGAACGGTCACCCATCCAAGTACTAACCGCGCCCAATACTGCTCAACTTCAGTGATCTAACGAGAACTGATTTTTTCAGCGTGGTATGGCCGTTGGCTGATACAATGATTGTATATACATGAAACTTGTATTAATATTAATATTGAATTATAAAATTTACACTTCATGCATTTTGTGAAATTATAATCTTGTTTAATAATCATTATTTGAGTTCCTAAAATTGAATTCTTAGTTAAGAAATATTTTCTCTTTAGTTTGATAAATATTTTAATTGCTACGACCCAGTTTTGTACATCTTTCCTATCAAATCTAGACGCAATAAAATGGTGCAACTGTCCGATAAAATGTATTACGCACAGGACTTGCATGTTGTTGACGGAAGTGAGAACGTGGTTAGTGTCAGGTGGTGAGAGGATTTACGGAATTGGTGTGATAGGTGAGAGTGGAGTGTGAGGGTGGAAGCTGAGGAGGTGAGTAGGGTCGTTTGGGGTGAATTGGGGAGAAAAAAATAATCCTGAGCGTAGGTGTGAGGTGGGATTTGAGTAAATTGAAAAAGTGAGGTTAGGTTAGCAAGGATTCGGGGTAATCTGTGGTCAGGAGTCTTGGGCCTCCGGGGGTCAAGGGTGGTGCTTGAAAAAATGGGGGAGGGGGTGCTGAGTGAGAGAAAGGGGTGTCTGCAATGGCAGTGAGGAATTGAAAAAAGGAAAAGAGGGAAATAAAGGGAAAATTTGGCGGCAATAGAGACAGCATTCTGCAGAGACATCTGGCGGTTGCGGAGGGTACTCTATGGATAGGTCCCAGTTACTGGCGGCAAAGCGGGAGGTGGGCAGTGAGAGTAGTGGTAGTGATGTTGACGGGCAAGAAATTTTCCACGTGCCACGACAGCCAACAGTACGTAGCTCTATGTCTAGTGGCGCGTCACGGAGAGGGAGAAAGCGGGATGGCGGGAACGAAGGAAGAGAGAAGGCGAGGGAGAGAACGTCGAGTGCAAGTGACGGGGAGGATCTCTTGAAGAGGAAGAGAGACAGCCAAGAGAGCCCGGACAAAAGCGTGGTAGAGAGTCCTTTTAAGAAACGCGTTAAACCAAGTACGTCCCCCCCCCCCCCCCCCAATGGAGAGAAATGTGGAGAAGGAGGCTCTCGGTATGCTGATAGGCGTGATGAAGGGGCTGAGGAATGACGTAAAGGGGACTAAGGAGCAGATGGAAGGCATCAGGGAGGACCTGAGATTTAGAGATGAGAAATGGGAAAAGGAGATGAAAGAGCTGAGGGAAGAAGTAGAGGGGTTAGAGAGGGAAAAGAAAGAAAAAGAAGTTAAAATAAAGCAGATGGAAGAGGAAATTAGGGGGTGGAAGGAAAGGACGGAAAAAAGGCTTGAGAAGATGGAGGGAAGGACGGAAATGGAAGTAGGAGACGCAGGTGGGGGGAGCGAGATGAAGGGTATTTGGGAGGGGGTAGAAAATATGATAGAAGAGAAAGTCGGAGAGCGTAGGAGTGAGAAGGAGGAGAGGTCAGATAGGGAAAGGTTAAGGGCAATGGAGTTGAGAATGGAGAAAAAAGAGAAGGCAGAAAGGAGGAATAATATTGTGGTAAAAGGGTTGAAGCTAAAGAGCGGGGAAGAAAAAGAGGGTGTGGAAGCGCTGCTACAGAGCATAGGGTGGGTTAAAGGCAGGGTAGGGAAAGTTAAGTTGCAGGGGAACAAATACAAGGAAGTGGCGGTTGTGGAGATGGAGAGGTGGGAAGAAAAGTTGGGAGTAATGCGAAATAAGAGTAGGATGAAGGATAAGGGATTTTTTATCGATCAAGACTTAACGAGAAAGGAAAGGGATATGCAGAGAATGCTGAACGGCAGGGCTAGAAGGGAGAGGAGTGAAAGAAAACCGGTGAAGATAGGATTTCGGGAAATAAAAATAGACGAGAAAATGTGGGTGTGGGATGAGGAGAAAGAGGTGTTGAAGGAAGTGCAGGGGAATTTGTTTCGTAGGCAGTAGGGGAGTGGCAGTAATGCAGGATAGAGGAGTAGTGGAGGTGTTGTATTGGAACGTAGCAGGGATAAGGAAGAAGGATGAGGCGTTCTGGAGGTATATACAAGAATTTGATGTTGTGGGGCTGGTAGAGACGTGGGTAGAAAGAAAGGTATGGGACAGAATAGAGCCACAGCTGCCAAGGGGGTATAAGTGGAGACTCCAGGAGGCGGTCAGAGTGAAGAAAAAAGGATGGGCTAGTGGGGAAATTATAACGGGGGTTAGAGGTGGATTAGAGGAAGAAGTTTATGGAGAGGAAGGGAAGAAGGGAGTGCAAATGAGGAAAGTAAAAATAGGAGGGAGAGCATGTAAATTTGTGACAGTGTACAATAAGGATGGGAAGGAAAGAATTAAAGAAAGGGTGGAAGAATTGCTAGGCGAAGGAGAGGGGGGTATGGTGGTACTGGGTGGGGCTTTTAATGCGAGGATGGGAAGGAAAGGGGGCCTTCACAGGAAAGGGGAGAGCGTCGGAAGGAATTCGAAGGCAGTGGCGAATGCTATGGCAAATGGGGACGAAGAGGGAAAATACACATATGTAAGTAAGTTGGGGGTATCGGTGATAGACTTTGTGGTAATGAATATACAAGGATGGGAGAAGACGGAAAAATTCGCAGTAGAGTGGAGGGTGGAATCATACCATCAGCCATTAAGTCTGTGGATAAGAGGAGAGGGTGGCGGAAGACAAGGCGGGGAAGAAGGCTCGATAGGGAATGTAAAAAGATAAAAAGAAAGGTGAAGAGGAAGTACAAGAAGTGGAAAAAGGGTAATGCGAGAAGGGAGGAGTACGCAGAAACGAGGAAGGGGTTTAGATTTATGTGTAAGAAGAAAGAACAGGAAAAGGATAAAGATCTGGAAGAGGAGTTAGCAAATTTTGAGACAGAGAGGGGTGTTTGGAAGATAATAAATAGGTTTAGGACGCGTAGGGTGGGGGTCAGTGAGAAGATAGGCAGTGAGGAGTGAAGGGAACTTTTCAGAGAATCGTTCCAGGGCTCAGATTCAAGGAAGACCAGGGGGGAAGTAGAAGAACGGGGGAGGCAGAGATGGAGGAGTTGAATGACGAGGAGATAGAGAAGCAGATAAGGAAGTTGGAAAGGTCAAAAGCAGCAGGGCTGGATGGAGTAGAGAACGAAGCATGGCTGTTTAGTACACAAGAGGTCAGGGAGAGGCTGAAGGAGGTAGTGAAGAAAGTGTGGAGGGGCGAAGGCTTCCCAGGAGGGTGGAGGGAAGGGTTGATAGTGACATAGTGTTCCTCGCAAGCAGCGAGGAGGCCTTAAAGGAAATGATGAAGAGGTTGAGAAGATACCTGGATAAAAAGGGGTTAGAGCTGAATGCGAAAGAGTCCAAGGTTATGGTGCTCATGAAAGGAGGGGGAAGGGATAAGGGAAGGAAGTGGAAGTGGAAGGGAAAGGAGCCTAGGTGAAAGAGTTTGTGTACCTGGGCTTCGTGTTTCGAAGGAATGGGGGAGTGGATGGTCACATAAAAGAGAGAGCGAGGAGGGCAAATGTGGTGATGAGGCAGGTGTGGGGGTTGGGAAAGAAGTTATTCGCAGATGATTTTGAAAGGAGAATGAAATTGTTTGATTCACTAGTGATGAGTGTGCTATTGTATGGGGTAGAGGTGTGGGGGTGGAAGTAAAGTGAAGAGGTAAATAGAACGCATGAGAGGTATGTAAAGTGGACCCTGGGGTTGGCAAGGAACACGCCTGATTATATTGTCAGGAGGGAGACGGGGATAACGAGTGTAGGAATTCTAGCAGGGAGCCGGGCGTGTGAATATGAGGAAAAATTTTTGGAAGAGGGGTAAGTAGGCTGGTTAGGGAGTGAAAGGGAAAAGTACTTTAGAATGAATGGACTGCAGATGGATAAGTGAGAAGGATGCACGAGAAAGGAAGGAAGGTTTATGACTTGGTTAACCAAAACGGCATGGAGAGAGAGAAGACAGAAGGGGAAGAAAGAATAAGAGAGTCAAGATTTAACGGAAACTATGTGTGGATTATGCCAGGGGCAAGAGCGCAATATTTATGTGAGAAAGGAGAGAAAGGAAGTCAGGAGCTTATAGCGAGGATGAAGTGTGGGTGTATGGAGGGTTTCAATAGGTTCTGGCTCTCTCGGGTGAAGAGGATGTGTGAACTGTGTGGAAAGGGGGATGCAAGAGTGGAGCACTGGTTGGAGGACTGCGTAGAGGTGGAAAGAAGTGAGATAAGCATGGAGGTATTGTTGCATGAAAAGGGTAGTAGCATGGGTGAAGGGAGTGTTGGGTAAGATGGAGATGAAGAGAAGGAAGGAGGAAGAGGAATGGAGACGGAAAGATTGTAAATAGGAAAGAAAGTAGATATAAGTAACATGCAAATATTGTAAATAGCAGATAAGTGGTATGTATTAGAGCGAAAACGGAGGTTGGCAAGCGAGGCAATACGAAAAAGTAGGGACATGCGAGCGAGGCGAAGCGAGGAAGGCAAGGCGATAAGAGCGTGCACAAAACATTTGCATTTGTCTGAAAAAGCAATGTGATTATTTCGTCACCAATTTATCAACTGTATATGTGTTTCCTGATAAATTCTAAGTAATTTTTCTGCTACAATCCCTTTCAAGGATGCATATTCTATTAGCCTTTTTCCGGAAATTAAGCGCAGTTTGCTACAGTCTCCATAATTGAATAATTTTCCTCTATCTCCCGATGACTTGAGACTCATAATACTCATTTAACCTAATCTTAACCTGTTTTCCGAGTGATGATTATCAGAATATTTTGTATGTTTTCGTAATTCTTATACTGACGACGGAAATCAGCTACACAGCTGGCGCGATTTTGAAAAACGATGACTCAGTCTGAAGTGAACATACAACATGCCGAATGGCCAACAAGTTTACTTTCAACTTTCCAAAGAAGATATGTCACATATGAAGTTAAAAAAAAACATTAAAGAATTTCTCCCATTTTTGACTTCGACTAAAACTTGTGTCACGACTATTTTTTCCGCTATGGAGCATTAACTTGGGATAATGGAAGGGGAGATATAGCTTGTTTACAGGTCGTAAAATATTTCTTCTTCATTTTTTCCATAAAGTTAAAAATTTTACAGAAGAAATAGAGGGAGAAGAATTCAGCCAATCCCAAAGTTGTTTGCCATGAAGCAGCTTGGATCTTGGGGAGAGGACTTCTTGACCACAGAAAGGTCTACATTCAAATTCTGACTCTTGTGGAGTGGGAAGTATAAAACTCAGATTCCATTCCCCCAGTCCCTAGATGCCCCCACCCAAAAAACGCTCCCATAGATTCACCCCTGACACCCTATATAAGCCGTGAACGAAGCAGAAGAGGTCACTGTTCATTTCAATATGAATGCTAAAATCATCATACTGTTTGTTCTTCTTTGCGAGGGTGTTTTCATAGCGCAAAATTCGGCTACAATGCCGATGGTTCCATTGTCGAGAAAAGTTCAATTTGGCGTGCCAGGAGACCATCAAGGGATTATATATAATGGTTGTACGTGTGCAGTTGATGAAGATTGTTGCAGCGGTCAATGCGGTAAGTTAAACATTTATTCTAAACATCTCTGGCATCATTTTCTAATTGTTCATGAAATCCAATTTTTAAAAATTGTACAGAAATGTTTTCAAGGAAATTCCACATGGAAATTCTAACGAATTTCCACAATGAGAGAAAATGCTACATTCTCAGTGAATATATAGGAGGGGGGTGGGGCTATACTGACACTTCTTTCTTTAGTGAAAAATATCAGCAAAATATTTGAAATATTCGGTGATATTTGAAAAATTATTTAAACCTTTGTGAAATCCTCCGAAGTTCATTTTAATCTTCTAAATCTTTGTGAAATCTTTAGGAATTCTTCGGAAATCTTTGCGAAATATTTGCGATATTATTGAAATCTGTAGTATTTTTGAAATTATTGAAACCATTGTGCAATTTATGTGAAATGATTGAAGTTTTTCCTAAGTTTTTCAAATTTATCCAAAATCTTTAAAATCTTTGTGAAAACGTTAGGAAATCATTAAAATCTTTGTTCAATCTTTGTAAGATGTTTGCGAAGTCTGGGTGGAATCCTGGTGAATTCTTCGTGAATTCTTTGAAAATCTTTAAAACATTTTCGACATATTTGGTAATATTTGTGAAATTATTGATATCTTTGTGAAGTAATAGAAGTTTTTGTGGAATATTTCAAATCTATCCGCAACCTTGGGGATATCATTGTGAAATCTTTGACAGCTCTTTTTGAAATCTTTGTAAAGTCTCTCAAAATCTTTGGGAAATATTTTAAATCTTTGTGGATCATAAGGATACCATTAAAATCTTTCTTAAATCTTTAAAATCTATCTGTCGTTCAATTTTATATGTCTATGGCCCTGTTCCCACTAGGAAAAGAGGCTCCACCGCTTCTGTCGACAACCGAAATTTAGTCATTGTGAATTCTCTTTTGTTAAAGCTCCTTCTGCAAATTTTCAAATCTAATGTAGGCAAACAATTTTGCTACCAAACATTGTATTGTATCTTGTATGCTTTTCCTAAAACTTTTATTTGTATTGTCATTTTTTACGGTTGAAAAAAACGACAAATCTCACCAAAAAAAAATTATAATAAATTTTTGGATCTTTTTTTGGTAAACCACTTTTGTATTTTTCTTCGTATCTTGTGCCGTTTTTCCAAAAATTCTAATTTTTTTAGTGTTTTGCTTTTGTGACGACTTTACACTTCACGATTAGAAGAAAAACTACGCGTCCTGTCAAAAAATAATTAACCAAAAATTTGTATATCTTTTTGGGTGAACAATCGTTGTTCATTTTTTTTCCATCCCTTGCATAGTTTGACCGCAAAATGGATTTTTTTTTATTTTTAATGACATTTTTCATAATCAAGACCAAAAATATGCGTCTTATGAAAAAATGGCTAAAAAAATGTGTTCATCTTTTAGAGATGACAAATTTTGCCTTCCTACAGTTTTCAGTGTGTCGTATAGTTTTCCTGGAAAATGGAAATTTTGATTTATTGAAAAGCATTTTCGATGGATAAGATCAGAACCATTGGCCAAAAATCGATTTGAAAGTCATTGTGCCTACATGATACACACAGATATACATACATACATACAGACATAGATACAGCCAAACAGACAGACACCTTTGTACAAAATCGTTTTTTCTGATTCAGGGGTCTCAAATCGTGATGATTTGATGAAAACCGACGAAGCAAAATTTTACATGTAACTAACACCTTTTCATTATAGGATGAGAATGCAAAAAAAATCTATTGGATAACCTATTGGGTATTGTTGGATCGACAATTCAGTTAGCTCCAGTAATAAACATTCAAAAATTCATAATTTCAGTTTAAAAAAGCATTTATTTGGTTGAAAGTTCAACTATTTAGTTGAATATTTTTTATTTTCAATCAATTTTTTCATTAAAATTTAAATATTTCATGTCTGGTTGGAAATTTAGGTTTTCTAAATCAAAATCAAAATATAAAAGTCATGGAAATTATTCTATGATTTTCGTATGGAATTTTTATGAGAAACTTGCTCATAAAATTCTGTAAAAAACTGTCCGTAGATTTTTTTTACTACAATGACATTTTCAATGAAGCAAGATGATATCTTCATTTAATTATAGTTACGAATAAAAAATTTCATATTCACTCTGTTCCCTAACCAGGGATTTATAAAAATATACGATTGAAAAATTAGAGCACTTACTCAAAAAAAAAAGTACTTCACCTGTTTTTAATTATTCACATTATAATTTTTTAATGAATAACTGAATAAAGCACGTATTTGGGTATTGGAATTAAATAATAAGACATGCACATTTTTTAATTTCAGGTGGCTCACCATCAACATGCGCCACCAAAACAGACGTCAATTGTGTTCTCCCATACACTTGCGGTGGTACGTGTCCTGACAAAACGAAACATAGATGTGGTGTGAAATAACAAATTTTCAGGACAACGGCGCCAATACATTGTATGCGGCTGTAGAGTCGAACAAAAATTAACGTTGATGTTATAAACATGCAGTCAATTGAGATGGAGCCCCATCTTCAAATTAGATGCAACAAAATTTGTCCCAGATTTTTCATGGTTTAAGGCAGGCTCGCTCAATTATGTGGAAATTAAATGGCGATATTCAGCGCTCTCTGTGATGGGCGCTGAATGTCGTCATTTAATTCCCACATAATTGAGCTAGCCTGCCTTAAACCATGAAAACTCTGGGACAGATTTTGTTGCATCTAATTTGAAGATGGGGCTCCATCTCAATTGACAGCATGTTTATAATTTTTATAACATAATATAATTTTTGTTGTAGAAAAATTGTACCCTCAAATCAGCGTTAGATTCACGCTTTGTTTTTTTTCTTTTGTGTTAGAGCAATATTCTACAAATAAATAATAAAACAAATATAGAACAATTTACTTTTCTTGTATAAACTCCCAAAATATGAGTTTTTTTAATGTGTTCCAAAAATATTGCGATTTACGACTAACCTGGGAATGTTTGGCTCTACGACCCGAGATGAATAAAGCCGACAGAACTTGAGTTATTATATTAAAAGCTTAGTTTTTAACAAAACTAAAATTTTGCTATCCATAGGCAAAATAAATTAATCCCTCGCTTGAGTTCTGAAACCGCATTATCCACATTTTGGCCCAAATGGGTTTATTACGTTTTCCGAATAAAATTTTCGCGCCCGACTGAATGAAAAGATCAGTTTCAAGATAGCATCAACAGAAAGCGCTCGAATCGCAAAAATGTCGACTCTGCCTAATGAGCTCGTTTGGTCAGGTCGCTTGGTTTTTGTGTTTCCTGAAAAATGAGAAAATTTGGAAAATTTCAACATAGTGGATCATTAAATTTGTTCATTCAGATGCGCCTTAAATGGCAAGTCTTCAACTGACTTCAAAATACTACTGCAGACGCAGAAAATTTATTCATAGAAATTTACCCGATTCGTTCGGTAAATGGAGGATGTTTAGTTCTGCGTGGAAGGAAATGGTGACGGGAGGTCGTAGAGGCAATAGTCGCTGAATGTTGTTGAGATAACTGATTTATTTGCAGAACTACAATTCACTGCACTAAACTACGACACTCGAACCGTTCGACCGCACGTCCGCTTTTTAATGCGAAAAAGTAGGGACATGCGAGCGAGGCGAGGCGAAGCGAGGAAGGCAAGGCGATACGAGCGTGCGGCTTAGAGACAAGGAATGGATGGATGTTAGTTCTTAAGGGTTAGTTTTAAGGAAATTCTGTAAAAAATGGATGTGTAAGCAAGTCAATTTTTTTTAAGGCCAGCCGGCTGAAAAATAAACGTTTATCTAATTTTAAAGTTGGAAATATTTTGAAAGTTTTAAAAAATGTACATTTCTGAACATGTGGAGAGAAAAAATTTTCAGCTTCTTAAAGATTTTGAAAGGATTCACTATAATAAAAAAATTTTCTTAGAATTCATGGAAAAATTTGAACTGATTTTTTATTTTGAAAAAGTAATTTTGAGAGAACATTTAAAAAAATTTCAAAAGATGCCAACAGATTTTACAAGACTAAAAAAGATTTTTAAAACCTTCATAATAAATTCTGGAAAATTTTAAAACAATTTTTGTAACTATTTTTTAAGAAAAAAAACCTATTTTTCTAAAAATTTTGGTATGGGAACCAAAAATGAATTAACTTGAAATTTGGAAATTGAATCCAGAATGAATCAAAATTAAGATTCTTAAACGTGTAACTTTGAAATTTAACTATACATTTTCAGATTCCCAAGAAATTTTTAAATATTATTCCTTCTAATTTCAAAGGAATATTTCAAAGATTTTTCAAATTGTCAAAAAAGGATCTGGAAGATTTCAATGAAATTTTTTTAGTTCTAAAAGATTTAAAAAACTTTCGGGAAAATTCCAATCATTTTAAAAAGCTATATCAAAGTTTCGAAAACACGAAAACAAAATATAGATTTTCGAAGATTTCGGAAGGGCAGGAGCTTTTTCAGAATTTTTAAAGTTTCCAAGAAAATTGAACCTTCCCTGGGGGCTGTAACACCTTGCAGTTGGTGGGGAGGCTTAAGCATGTGGGGCATAGGGGTCAAAAGGACCTCGGCCTGCATGCGCGTGGATATGAATGAAAGGATCCCTATAAACGGGCTCTCCTGGGTGAATGGAAAAGGATCCCTATAAACGGGCTCTCCTGGCATGTGTGATTACGGTATGGTAGAAGGGTGAAAGAGCCTAGCTAACACGGGCCTCTGGATCCCTGGGTCGAGGCTCCTCCTGGACCGACTTACAGTTTGTAATCGGGACAGGAATGACCTGCGGCCCATATAGCGACTAAGAAACAGCCCTCCGTTTTTGTTATGGTGGTTTGCAAGCGGATATTTACACATTGAGTATCTCACTCAATGTGACCACCTCCTAAGCTGTGGGTGTAGAGCGAACGTGCTCATGGCACTTTGGCACCTAGGGGTTACGAAGGTGTCTTAACGGCCTCTCGGGGACACCGGACGACCTCCCCGAGTAATAGTCTTACCCCTGCATGCGGGGCTCTGCAGGGGCTGACCTTTATTTCCCTAGCTACTCGTGGGATGAATTATGAATTTGAATTTGAACATGCTAAATGATGGAAAAGGAGGAGGAGAAAGAAGGGAGGTGGCGGAGGGGGGTGAGGGGTTGGGCCCTTACGGGCCCAACTTAACTCTTACCCCTCTATCTGTCTCTCCGGCAAGCCAAGATCAGTTGATGACTGTGCCCCCAGTTCCCTCGGGAGCTGAGGGATCGACGGTCCCTCTGAACGAGGCTATGGTACTGGGAGAGGCCAATCGGCCCTCCAGTAAGAAAAATGGAGTCAATTATTCCCAGAAAAGAAGATTGAGGAGAAAAGCGCGGCAGGCTAGAGAAGCAGCTGCGGGAGCTGGAGCGTCGGCAGTTGAAGGGCTGACATCCAGCACTGAGGCCCAAAAGAGAGGTAGAGGCTCTGAGGGCACCCCACCGGGGGTGGCTGGGCCTGTGAAGAGGCACAAGCCGGCCCAGCTGCCGATGAACAGAGAGTCGTCGGGAGCTGGACTGACGGCCGCTCAGAGGACCAACCCCCTGACGGTGGTGGTGGCTGACACCAACTACCCGGACTCATTGCTCACAGAGGAGCAGTTCGAGATCTTCAGGGAGGCCACCTGGAGGGCGCTTGGAAAAGTGTCCCCAGAGCAGTGGCCAAAATTTGTGACCTCCTTCTGCAGAGGAGGGGTCTTTGTATTTGTGGCAGCCGACCCAGCGGCTAAAGCTTGGCTACTCAAAGCGGTGGTCGAGACAGAGTCGTGGGATGGTGCGTCCCTTAAGGTGGGTGGGGTTGAGTTACTCCAAAAGATGGTAAGAGCTACGGCGTGGTTTCCGGGCAAACCGGAAGACCCGTCTGAGGTGCTCCGTCGGTTGGAGGGATTCAACCCCTCACTGAAGACAGCGTCCTGGCGGAGTGTCAGGCACGAAAAGCCTCAGGAAGGAGGCACAACGGGAGGTACTAGGCATCTCCTAGTTGTGTATATTCCTGAGTCCCAAACGAGGGCCCTTTCGGCCCTCAACAACAGGCCCTTCTATCACTTTGGACAGGTCAACTTTAGGGTTACCGGCCAGGGACAGGAGGGGCCTGTTGAGACGCAGGAAGATCGGGAGCAGACCTAAATGACTGCTCCTGGTCTCACCATTACCCAGATTAACCTGCATCACAGCAAAGGCGCCTCTGCAGTTTTGCAGAGGGGCATGGCTGTGAAGCATACAGGTATCTCGCTAATCCAAGAACCATGGTTAGTTCGAGATACCATAAGGGGATTAGGGGGGGCTGGTCTTTTTTGTTACAGGGACCCCAAGGCAGCCAAACCGAGGGCATGTATACTGACGAAGGGAGTTAGTGCTGTCCCGCTGCTTGAACTATGTTCGAGAGACCTGATGGTGATAGCCATGGATCTCAAAGGAATAGGGAGGCTAGTTCTAGGATCAGCTTATTTTCCTTATGACAGTGATACCAACCCACCAGTGGAGGTATGTACACTGGTGGAATATTGCAAGGTAAGAGGCATGCCTCTTCTGTTGGGGTGCGATGCTAATTCCCACCATACCTTGTGGGGTAGCACGGACGTCAACTCGAGAGGTAATGACCTATTGGAATATCTAATCACTACCCCGACGTTCCGTAATTCGGTCAGGGAAGAAGTCATTGACATCACTCTCTGCACCAGTAATTTTAGGGATAGTATCAAGAAGTGGAGGGTTTCAGATGAACCCTCTCTCTCAGATCACTCACAGATAGAGTTCGTATTGGAATCCGTTGTACCCGATGGTCCTAAATGGGTCAGAAATCCAAGAAGAACGGACTGGGATCAGTTTTCCACGGAATGTGCACTTTCAGAGGTCCCCAGGTCAATTCGAGACGTGGACACTCTTGAGATGGCAGCCAAAACTTTCACGGAAGCCATCAAAGTTACTTATGAAAGTAATTGTCGACCTACAAGAGTCCGAAAGGCTGGGGAGACATACTGGTGGAATGGGAAACTCGAAGAGCTTCGCAGGGTAACCAGAGAGAGGTTCAGACGTGCCAGTATTGGCAAAACGAAGGAACTATGGACGTCATTCACAACGATGAGAGATGAATATAGAGGTGCAATACGTAAGGCTAAGCAGGAGAGCTGGACCAACTTTTGCACAGACATCGAGAAGGGAGCTGAGGCGGCTAGACTGGACAGGCTGCTTTCTCGAAATCCGGACGCTATTCTCGGCACTCTGAAATTGCCCGGAGGGGGATACTCAGAGTCCGACGAGGATACCTTGGCCCATCTGATCAGGGCACATTTTCCAAGCTTTTCAAGGTCTGGAGAAGGGGGGACGGTAGCTCAGAGGCAGGCAAAGTCACCTGTGGCCCAATTGGGCCCCAAACGACGGCTTGCCAACGAGATTGTCAACCCTGCCAGGGTCAGGTGGGCCCTGAAATCCTTTAGTCCTTACAAGTCTCCTGGCCCGGATGGCATATATCCAGCCCTCTTACAGAGGGCTGGAGAGATCATCATAGGGCCGCTGGTGAGACTTGCTAGGGCTAGTTTGACGCTGGGATATGTCCCGACGGCCTGGAGGGGTACGAGGGTAGTCTTCATTCCGAAGCCAGGTAGGATCGGTTATACTTCACCCAAGGATTTCCGGCCCATCAGCCTAACTTCTTTCCTATTAAAAACAGTGGAAAGACTTGTGGATAGACATATCCGTGATAAGGTCTTGTCAAACAGACCGCTCCACAAGGAGCAACACGCCTATAGGGCTGGTCACTCGACGGAGACAGCCCTAATCGGAGCAGTGAACCTAATTGAAGGCCAACTGAAGGAGAAAGGCCTTGCGATTGGAACCTTTATGGACATCGAAGGGGCCTTCAATAATACCTCTGGAGAGGTGATCAGGGCGGCCATGATTACACATGGTGTGCCTACTGCAGTCGTGGAATGGACGTGCCACATGTTGGCTAACAGGAATCTAACCACGACTAAGGGTGATGTCACTCTAAGTGGAACCATTGACTCGGGATGTCCGCAGGGGGGAGTTTTGTCGCCCTTGCTGTGGCGTCTGGTAGTGGATGAATTGCTTCATCAACTCTCGAGTCAGGGCCTTCACGTCATAGGCTATGCGGACGATATATTGGTTATCGTGCGCGGTCAGCATCTAGATGTGCTCTTCGGAGTAATGCAGCAAGCACTGATGATAGTAGACTCATGGTGCAAGAAAACTGGATTATCGGTTAATCCGAGTAAGACAGATGCGGTTGTTTTCACCAGACGGTACAAGTGGGGAACTACGAGTACTTTGAAACTTGGAGGACAACAACTGGAAATCAAGGAA